>JAKRBP010002736.1:18320-36204 GCA_022398575.1 Heliothis subflexa | reverse complement strand
GTGTATAATTTATCCGAACCCGTAGCGCGTAACAGTATTCATGTTCTGCGATAAACGATTACCTGTGAGGCAAACGCATTATAGGGATAAAAAATTGCATACATACATTAACCGGTTATTATATACGCCCATAATATATCGAGTGCGAAGTGTTGAAAAATTGAATATTTATGTAAGTTAAGTTCTAGCTTAACACAACTTAGTTGCGACACTATTGCGAAGCTCAAGCTTTACATACTCAACTTATTAGCACGCATGAAGATTCTATGTAGATTATTGTAGATGCTTTATTTAATAAGATTTTTATAACTTATGTGAGCACACGGACTCATATTTAAGAGATTAAAGTTTTACTTTGATCTATGCACATATTTTTTGTATAAGTGTATGTAGGAAGTTGTGTAGCATAGACATGCAAAAAAGACATGTAGATTTATGAAAGGAAAATTCTTAATTTTAACCTTGAGAAACTATAACACTTCTCCAAGCATCTCTAAAATTACCACTATGCTGTCAACTTCATCTCTCCTTATTTAGAAAATCCTAGTCTCTCGTACAGTATTGTGCGCATCCTGTATAGTCTCAGCGTAACCTACAAAGCTAAAAACAAAGGTTAGGTAGGTATATAGTATCCAAGGGTATCATGGGGAGTTATTCATATTCAATATAAAACAGCGACCTTTTTCAGCCGCAGCTAGGGTATAATTATCAAGCCACGGGCGCATGCGAAATTGGGGTCTCACCTCGAGTCGGCGGCCATAAATAATGTAAAATGACCGACGCCGGTGGGAGGAACTGAGCGTTAATGAATAAGCTGCCTGACCCGACCAGCCAGCCGGCCCGGAGCACTCCGAACATCGGGAAGCCCGCCTGGCCTCATCGCTCCTATTGGCCATAATCATACCTCCACTTAATAAAATTCCTCAAAGATCAGTAGGCATCATGACGTGTCCATGAGACATATAATAGCTCCGTATAAATTCTCAGTTTCCTCCGGTCTCCAGTGCACTGTATTGGAACTCGATATCATTATTAACGCCCGATTGTGGCATGGAAAGCATCAATTTATCTCACTTACACAGAGTCATTCAATTTATCTTCCAAGTGATCGGATTACACAATTGTAAATAAATGTTAAAAATTACCCAACAAGAAACACTAATTTGAATATGAATAGTTAGGCGCCATGTAGGCAGGTACATGAAAAAACCGGCCCGAAATAATAATGGTAGACAAATGTCCCCCTTAGAGAACACAATGAACAACTTTTGAGCGATCAATCCGCTTTTAAGACATGCTAATTTGAAAGTCTAGAGTGCTTTATAACTATTTAGGGCCATAATGGACTGCATATATGAATATGAACAACCTCTTTTGATCCTAATAGAAAAAGTTACCTACGGTATACGGTCAGCCTATTTTTTTAAATTTTAGCCTTGACAAAACAAGTTTGGCTGGACATAGGAAACTATACTTATTTATATATGAGTTTTTAGTTTAACCAGGTGCAATTTTATGAAAACTTTTCTAATAAAATATATTATTGACATTCACTACGGGATTAATAATCGTCGAGATATCATCAAAATGTTTAGAACAAATGAGTAGAAAACAAAGTAGAGCGTGTCGTTGCCGGTTGTCGTCACGACACTCACGACATGCGACGGACGGTCGCAGTAGTCGCAGGCAGGTAGGTCGGGAGGCAGCTATTATTTAAATTAATTGGACATAAAACGACGACGGCGACACAAAAGCGTGTCGCCTGAACAGTCGGGTCGCGGACCGCTTGCGCTCCGTCTCGTGATAAATCAAACATTCACCATTAACTTTTTCATGATCACATTAATGTTGAATATGTATGTGTTTCGGAGTCCAAGAGATATTTTCTTACGTCCTTTCATTTTAACTTGAGTTCCTTGGAGCGTAAAAATAAGGGGAAAATTATTTTGTAGTAGATACTGATTCAAATGTCTTTTGATGCAGTGTACAATTTCTTTTACTGTATCTTACAATTCGTGTTAATCTGATTTTAGGCTAAGTAGTTGAGCAAAATACTGAAATGAATATGTATGTATGTAAAACTGTTTAAATTTTACTGAATTTGTAACATTAATGTTCCTGCGTATAGCAGCTAAGTGTCCGTAGGCCGTAGCGGTGGCTGAGATGCGCGCGCGCCTGGTCCCGCGTGCGATCGTTATCAAACGTCGCCGTGTCGACTTCACAATGCCATCTTTTGTGTTCCGACGCGATAATTTATTGCCACCAAACACTGCGCCTGCGCTTACAAACCGACCGAGATAATTCTGCGATTTCAAATTTAATTCGACTACGCTATATGGATTTCAAACCCAACGTCGCACCTTCGTGTCATTAAGTATGACTGATATTATATTGTTCATCAGGATCGTCTGCATTTATAAAAACATAAACAAAATTAAGAAACTTAAGAACATTCAAACAACGGTTATACCCGAATAATTCTCACATGCAAAACAATGTTGCATCGAGTAAAGTTTGTAGGCTTATTGTAAATCATGTAGTGACCACTCCTGAACCGCGCCAGGTGATAATTATAGCTGTAACTATTGTAATATTTGCTGTCGCCTTGTCTCCTTAAACCTCGAGAATTCTGGCCGAAGCAATTATGTTGGTCAATAATAAATACGTCCTTAGGCAGTTACATAATTAGCGAGGTTGTAGTTCATTTAAGCAATAATCCTACTTGCTAAATACTTTGTATTGCCTAACATATGTTAAATACCAATGCTTTGTATAACCTAGGTATTATCTTCGGTTACGCAAGCCTTTACGACTGTGTTAATTAAGCAATTTAGTTTCTATACACAATGGACTCGACAGACATTTAGTATGTCTAGATTTTCAATTATACCTGCATTAATTCGGCTTAAAAATTGCAGTAGACAACACAGGTCAAGATAGGTACCGCACCTATCTTTCCTCAATAATACACTGCTTGTCCGTTTAAATCACATTTGTTTTCAGTGAAAGATTGTCTGACATTTGTTGCGGAAAGTAATGAAGTGTACCGACAAAAATGCTCAGTTTTAAAAGTTGTTACGTTAACTTGTTTAAGGTGCGTCTAAAACTAAGTCAGCACAATGCTTCCAAGTATTTTGTATGTTTCCAGATGTCTGTGAGCACTTTCAGGTCAACGCATCGAGCATTTTAATAGTTATGGCCAGTGCACTGACTGTAGTATTAAAACAATGACCAATAACTTTGTATTTACGTCTCATAGTGTACTTATTACAAATAGCTTGCATCTGCGCCGCTTTATCTCCGTCGCTAAATAATCGCATCTACTGTGGGAACTAAATAAAATCCAAGTAAACTATCTCAGGTTTGCAAAGTGGCCATTAAAAAACGAAACGCTACACCCATGGTTTATGAATCGATGTTATCATTTGGAAAGAAGGAAGTTCAACTTTCCCGCGACAGTTTCAATAACAATAAAACACAATCACGACTGTGAGTCGAGTGTGCCTTATCGGAGGCACGAAGTCGATCGTTCATAGTCAAAATAATGACGTGAACATACCGGCCGCGGGGTAACAATTATACCCATTAGTTTATTAATCGCGAACGCGCCGAGCATTGTTCCGTCGGGGACAATCGTCGCTAGACCAAATAACGCCGGCTCAGCTTACCTAAATACAACAACGGAAAGCAAAAAAATCCAAAGCATTGAAAGTATTGTATTACTCACTTGTTAGTATAATCACTACTATATCGAAGTTAACCGATTAAAACCTTAACAACTGTATATTTCAGTAAGTATCCACATAGCTCATACAATAATTATCATTGTTTTCAGTGGAAACCATTCTAAAGAAACGCAGCGGGTATTGAAAAATACTATTTAAAATGTACAAGATGTAAATAATGCGCAATATCAAAAAGAAAGAATTGAATCCCGAAAAGAGGGAGATAGAAACGTAGAACTTTGAAGAGAAGGAGTGGGATAGGAATACAAACTGCGTGAGAACAAATCGCATGCGGTTGAGGCTTCATATGCGCCAACCACGAACCTATAAATATAGGCAACGTTACAATACGAATGCCTTTCTATTGCACGGTAGTTCGTAAATAAGCGTTATGTCAAACGTGCAGTCTTATATCAATACATTCATGCTAAGCTACCCACTCGAAGGCGATTTATACGGATGTCATAGGTTAATGTATATAAAACCTTAAGTAAGGGGCACTAGTCTCATTGAGCGTGTGCCAATACTTTAAAGCTACATCGGTTTACAATTAACGTTTTTATAGGCAGCTATATACTAACATAGGTACATATACATATAAACAGATGTGCTTGTGGCGTAGACCGTAGATAGATTGCAACAACTACGACCGGCAGTGCCATCAGTGGATTTCATCACAATAACGAGTTCCTCCACCATTCGGCTTTGCAATCAATTGTAGTGAACCTTCCTTAAGTATACCCGACTAGCTCGTATCTCACCTTTAAACGAACAATCCTGTAGCTCCTTAGTTTCCACGAATAAAGTTACAAGCTTTAACCATTGTTTAGCTAAAATGTTGCGTAATCTATTCTAGTTTAAGTTTATAGTCACTTTCATTAAGTAAGAGCTTTCCTGCATTACTAATTCATTGCGAAGGTACTCGTTCCAGATTTTGCCGAAGCGGGAGCGGATCATAAACGCAGGCAGTATACGAACATTCGCATCGATGCCTTCCCATATAAACAACCGACCCATAAAGAAAACCAATTACATGCTCGTGAAGCCATTTTAACAACAACGAAAATGTAAAAATTGAAATTGCATGATTTTATGATAATTGAAATTAAGTTTTTAATGCGAAACCTTCGGGGCGGTTCGTTTGCTACACCAATTGAAATTTCAATTGAAAACCTGTTGGAAACGAATTTCCCAAGCGCAAACAAAACAACAGCTGAACACAAGTATAAGTGGGTGAGACGATATAGGACGAATATATAAAGGGGAGCATTCCTGAAATTAGGAACATGTGATTCATATCGGGAAACGGTCAAACATTCTTAAGTAGCACTAAATGTGTGTAAAACGAAGAAGTGAGTAAACATAATAGTAGGTATGTAGATAGTTATTTCTCAGCAAATATTGCCCATAAAACGTTCTCTTGGCCATACTTCCCTTGAACTCGACCGCAGCGGAGTGTTCACGGTCGTCGTAGAAGCGCGCATTTGTAATATTTTGACGGGCTTGTAAGAAATAATTAACGCCGGATTCCAATTTATATCGACACTCGAAACCTGCAGCAATAAATTCTATATCGCTTATTAATGACGCTTTAAAGTTATATACTCCTGTACTGGACGTAGTTTGATTTTGAGGTGCTCGCTCGTGTAATAGGTAAATACAATAGGTCGGGTTTACTTAGTCATTTAAAATTATTTTTGATCAGTATTCGCAGTATTTACTTTGGATAATCAGTCAATAAACATGAAATTCCCTGAAAAAGGTTTGAGTTTACGTAGTATTATGTATGACCAAGGAATAAACAAATAACTCGTAATTCTTGTAAGTAATTTAGGATCCTTATAAAAGCTGCGATAAGCTTGTGTAAACTAACCATATGTGCTAATATAAATTACGGTACGATACAGTAAACAATTGAATTCCAACGAAGCCGATCCTCAAGTGGTTTTCACCGCAGGATTTTCCTTATCAATTTTAATTACGGGAAGTGCCTTTGCAGGTTCTAATTTTAATTCTGATCAACTACTCGTATTTACGCAAACTTCCATATGTATTTTCTGCTTTAGAATCTTTCCCCACATACGATGTAACGGCATTAAAACTATAATACGACTCAACCACTTTAAGAATTCAAGTTCATTTCCATATCTATTTAACATCGAAATTGTTACGTCAAACAATATTGATAGTGAAAGTTGTCATCTATTTTTTGCGAGTCATTTGATATGACGTACAATAGCGAACTCGCAATTTACTATGATAATTTCTCGCAGAGACATAAGCATGATTCACAAGCGGTTTGTTACTACTCCACGCCGGGATGGTTACAATAACAACTGGCACGCTCACTCACATTCGCACATTCCTGCGAATTGACTTCAAGCAACTAACACAAGAATGCACTTTACCTCCCGACGAGGTCTCAATCGGTAATTTTTTACATGTTATTACGGACGGACCACTGCGATATACATGACACTCGACATGGCGAGATTAATTTCCGATGTGCCAGATTGTCACTATAATTTATGATCGGCCATTGTCTCTTAAGTGACGTCATTTTATGCAAGGCACTGCCATCTGATTAAATATACGCGCATTGTTAAAAATATTTTTTCAATGCAAACATTTTAGGGTTGATTGGACAAATTAAGGTTTTTAAATGGTAATAAAATGTTCGCGTAAACGATAAACGATTTTAAATACTAGTGACTATGAAAGCTAGAACTTTAACGTTACATTTGAATGGTATGTGTGCCAAAAACAATGTAAACACAGAGTCGGAGGGCGACAGTCGGACGGCCGGAGACCACAGCGCGGTTGAGTGCGCAGCGCGTGCGGTACCGCCGCGTCGCCGGCTCGGCTGCTTGTCACACAAACTGATGACCGCTGCGATCTTCTTGTGTTTCAGCTGACCGCAGCGCACCTCAGTCAACGACCTCGACACTCCCTGACCATCACAATTTGTCGCATACAATCAAAAACATTTATAGGCGTTAAATCGTCTCTTAAACGGTCCTATAAAGCAGATGTAAAGCGGTCGTAAAATCGTTAGTGCACTTTGTGGAATTGTTAAACTATAGGGTGTTAGATAGAACAAAATTAAATAATATAGGTAAAACATGCGCCTCATTACACCTCCTTGATAAATTTCTGATCAATGATTAGTCAAATCATTCCGATAAACTGTATATTTGACTTTAAATTGAATTAGAATTCAATGTAAAGCAGAATTGAAAGTTGATACCAAAGTGTTGTATCAGGGTACGGAATCTTATACATCCTCACGTAAATATCATACATTTTTGTGTCTATGTATGTATGATTGTTATTTAGATATGTCAGTATGTATATTAGGTACGGCTGCGACGTCTTGAATAGTCATATTTAAGCGTTAAGTATGCGTGTCTTTAGGGGGCTGTCAGTATTACAAAGGTTTGTCCGCCAGAACACCGCTGGGTGGAGCTAATAAACTATTTGAGTAGAGGCCGTGTGTTGACACTGGCGTTTCACACCTGAACAATGCTCCTCGTTTGCATTAATGTAAATTAGGTTAGGGCCGCCCGCCGCCGCGCCTACGTTCAATTAGATGTACCCTAAAGTAGCGCATGTGTGCATGTGTAAACACAGCTAATAACGTGTACCTACCGAAAACACGTGTGTAATGAGCCGCACAAAAATACTTGATATGCGAGGCGATGCGCAAGAGCGGGACTCTTGCGCGGCCGCTTCACAGACTCAATGTTAGAGAAAGCTTAATGAGAAAAGCAGATCATCTCCTTTCAATATGTGGCTGAACTTGTTCTACCATGCTTCAGACAAGATATAAAATAACTGGTATTATTCAAATCTATTAAAATGGATAAATTAAATCTAAGTTATTAAACTTTTACAATTAACTTTAAATAACTTATCAATAATTGATAAGGTTATTAAAATATCATTTTTTTGGTTTAAGTTCTACAAGATACGTGTTATCGACAGTTTTCTCTAATTTAAATCTGCTTCTGTTAAAAAACATCTCGATAGGATATTTAATTATATTTAATAAACACAGGACCAGCCCTAACTGGTGGAAAAAACTGAAATTCAAATCTACAAGATCACTAACCAAACCACTGCTCTATCTCATTACATAAAGTTAATTTTAGTAAAATACCGTTTATTAAACGATGTGTACTTATGACTATTAACCAAATTATACAATCTATAAATAGTCTGTTCCCAAAGTGTGTTGAGTTGGAAGCCGGGTGCGGCTACGGTGTCAAAGACTGGCAACTTCTGTTCATCGTCCATCAGCGAATGCGCAGGCGCGCCGCGCCGCTCGCGATAAACAACGACCGGCGCGCGCGATGCTAAACGATTTGCGTTTCTAAGAGATTCTGCGTACCCGATACGACTTCCTATTACACTTAAACAAAAATATATCTTACTAAATCTGCGATATTACAAAAATTTTCAAAACTTCAAATTGTAACACAAAGTCCAAAAATAATAAGACCGCAAAAGGAAATCAACAGGACGTGCCATTAACATTTCCGAACGTCACAAATCACACCACCAAAATGCGAGATGTATAACCGAAAAAGATCTATGCTGGGAACGATTTTTTTTATTGTGAAGCGGCTGAGTCGCACGCGCGGTTCGATTGTGGCTGTGTGGTCCTCGCTAGCCACTTTGTAAATAGTGCGGTTTACCTTTTTCAACTTTTGTGTTTTGTTACCTTTTGTGCTGTTGTAGGGCCAATATTACCATAGCTATTTAGGCTCGTCGGATAAATAAATACGCCATTTATCATGATAGATAACTGATGCACGTGAACGTCGCCGCCGCGTCACAGATGGAGTGAAGATTTGATCTTTACTTTAAACAATTTGTAGTGATTTATCTTTGCATTGTTTTCTAGTAATAGTCGATAAATTATTAGTGGGAGCTGTGGTAATATAAAAATAAGAATTTATGAGTAGTGGAGCAAATTAGGTATACGGATTGTTTTGCAGTGCTACGACGCTACGGATTTTATCTTTGGAGCGTTAATAATTGCATTGAAATACCTAGTTAGTTTTGTTAACTGTGAAATCATACACTTAATTTTGAGGTAAATAAAGCCTTTTCATAAATAACTTTGGTTTATGTCCGAGATTGGTTTTAAATACATTTTTTAATTTACTTTATGATAATTGAATTCGTACACCGTTTAAGATTAATAATTCTCAAACTTTTACATCACAACACAAAAAGTCATCCTTTTGATCATTAACCAAACCGATGTAAGTATATTTAAAAGCCGTCCTTTCAGAATGCGGGCGTCATCGGTGCTACATCAAATCGTAGCACAATAAATTTACCCAAACCGCAGGTTCTTTCACAATATTTGTATCGGGCGTATTACGGTACGACAAAAAGGGCCGAAAGGGCGGCCCTCGTTGAATGAAGGGAAGGTAAATAAATATAAATAAAAGTGATGGCGGCTTGGGGCACGGGGGAGGCGGGCGTCCCGCGGCGCCTTGGGCCCCGGCTCGTAGACATGCGCGCGCGTCGAGATCTAGCTCTCAACGAGCCGAGCTTTTCATCGAAGCTATCAACTGTTAACCCTCTTTTAACCAATTAGGTAGTTAACTTAAAGGAAAAATGAAATAATGACAAGATACTTTTAAGACCATTATAAATTGCAAGTGTTTTTCATAGAAGCGTAGAGAATGTCTTTCCGAAATATACCATATATGCCCCTTTTTTAAGACGGTTAAAAAACCTCGACATTGCGAACATTGGTTTACAAGTCCGTGTAATAAACCAAGCGTCGATATACTACAAAAAACTTTGTACATTGTAAAAATCTCAATTACATGCTCATTGTTCTTTACATGTACTTGTCACACGTCATTAAATGAGACCAATGAGAGTCGTAAATGTATTGTCGGAGCTGATCGCTTGCGCTTGTGAGTGTAATCGTACAGCAGGACCAATTACGGGCTTGTGCCAGGCCAACGTGCACTTTTATTGGGTGTAAGATTTAAGTGCCGATCGACACGCTGAGTTCTGGCCCTGCCTGATTTTTACGGCCACTTAAGCCTTTACGGACAGCTTTTACTCGAAATTTAAGTACATTAATCGTTGTCTATCATTATTGACTTGAAAAATCAGTAATTACATTTTCGATTCAGCAAATGATGATGGATTGTTGGCTGTAATGTGGAAGACAGGTTTTGGAAAGAGCCCACAATAACTGGACACTTAGAAAGACAGATTTGAAGAACCTAAGAAAAAAAGTAGTAAAAGTTTTTATATAAGGAACTACTCATGGTTAATTCATAAGTGATATTTGAAATGGTTGGTTGAATCACCTCCACACTAACGTTTCATAGCCAATATATCATAATGTCTTATATAAAACCAGGGAAGGGATCGCAATAAATCATCAAAATCCATCGATAAGCTCAAAACGGATTGCACTTTAAAGCTCAAACATTGCAATATTATGCGAACAATCTTACATAAACAAACTCCAACGATAAATTTTGGACTTTTCATTGATGTTGGCGCCTGTACGTGACGTCATACCGTACCTACATAAGAAGTAATACGTGTCTACTTGATCACGCTACGCGGATAATAACAAAGTAGCCTAATTGCAATATATAGAGGTACAAAAGTATGAATGGATTAATCAAATGAACTGCTGATACAATACCTATCAAATACGATGAAGTATAATTAATTTTAAGAATAAATAATGTATCAAAATTACGCCAACATTATCCTTAGTTCAAAATCTATTTTGAACAATGGCCCATTTCTCTACATTTCCTTATAGAAAATCCCTTAGATTTACGGCCGACCGAGATGTATAAAAACTCTTTGCTAGTGATGCCAAAGTAATCATCGATAAATTGTGGCGGCTAATGTTTCATCATACGTAATAGTTATGGACACGGAACCGGTTAGTTATAAACTTATGAAAACATGTTCTTTTAGTGTATGGTAAGCTTCTGAAATACTTTTAATAAGAACGCAGTACCAAGGTGAATGCGTCTTGAATGTTTTCACGACCTCTATCGGGTTTGAACTTAATAAACTACACTTGCATCGTATTTAATTTTCATATTTTCTCTAAATAAATGAGCAAATTCCTTAGATGGCTGAAGAAATACCTACTCAAAAAATACAGGCTTAGGTCTACATATAGATAGATAGTCTAGCTATACCTATAGAAAATTTTGTCCTAAAAGAAAATTGGACAGTAAATAAATAATATTTATAAATTTAACTCATCATTAAATAAACATGTGTAATAAACCATAATAATAGGTTTAAAATCAGCCGAAAAAGAGGTCAAATGAGAAACAACATTATTCATATTCCCTTAATCTGTGATTGACACAAATTCCAAAATAAAATATGTTTGATACAATATCGCAACATATTGTAATATAATTATGTATGGTAACATAAATCACGATTTTCTTTCACATTATTAAGTAAGCAGATATGAGAAGCTTCATAACATGGAAAGCGGAACAATCATAAAACGAGTCGTATACATTTTTGTAGTGGCTGAGCCCGTGCCTCTTAGCATTGACTGAGGTTTGACAGATAACGCTAAGATAACCACAAACAGCTAGCTGACAAATATTTGCCGCAGTAATTAAAACAAACCAACGTCGGAGACACACGACACTCACGCAAACACTGGGGACCGCTTTTTGCGACGACCCACTCGCTTTTCTTTCTTTAAGTTGAGATAGAAAAAAGTAACATAAAAGGATAGTCAACAAAGCATTCTACAAATTCAAGCCCCAAAGTATTAAAAGGATTTATTTTTTTATTCGACCCAGACATCGTTGCTATGAAATTATATGATTAATTAAATACGTCATTAATTATTTTTTTACGGTATCCTTTAACTAATTAAATTAACTTAGTTTGAAGTGAGTTGACAATAATGAGCTTTTCAGAAATATTTCCTGAAATAGATGTTCCTATAAATAAAAATAGAACTTTGCGACCAAGGCCGCGCGATTTTCATTTTCATTCTGTATTGAGCTTACAGATTACGTAATTAGTTGTTCCAACAGTTATCCTGTGCGTTTATGTTTATCCAACGAGTCTCGCAGCCATAGTTAACGGAATATATTAACACTCGGCAAGATTCTCCATCTCCGAAGCAATAAATAAAGTGTTACTGCATAAACTACTGAATGTTTCTATTACTCCATGCATCTGTTTAAAAAGGACCACGTCAGTTTCACTTACATAAAGTGGTATTGAATCAATGATGACACCAAGCATTATCTATTGTCACTTGTACATTTTCCTTGTAAGTTAATCTGTTGAGTACGTTCTGTCATAAGATTATAACTGAATCCACAATAAGTTTTTCCGAGTACACGACTACATTTCACCAAGGTTTGTTTATGTAACAAGTGTTCAAGCAGAACAAGCTACAACTACTCACACATTGTGCACTGCTCACTAAATGTCTGATTTATGTTAAGGTATTAGCACACTTGTGTTTACATACATCACGACTGTTTACGTTTGTGAGAGAAATTCAAATCGTTAATTTATCGCCACCTTAAGAAGCAACTATATAAAACAAACCGCAAACACGGACGAGGTTCAAAGACCTATCACTTGAACAGTTTGGCGTGTGTTTGAACAAGTGTCCGCCGCCAACTTGCGAACATAAAGGGCTTCCATAATATGAGCAATTATAATTCACTATATGTTTTACCATGGCACAATGCACATTGCACATACTTAGACAAAACAGTTTCACAAAGGCTGACCACTTTTCAAGATCATTTTAAATCAAACACGGACGCGTAAACAATAGAAGCTAAAAATAACGACTCATACCTACACGTGAATGTTACAACATACGAGAGATTATATGTACTTAGTAAATAAGGACAGGTCGGGGGATATTCCGCGATAGCAATTAATTGTGTATATCCGATTACTTACAATAAAGCGTTGAAGAAATTAATTATCAGCAACAATCTATAGTTCTCTATGTAAAGAACTTTTGGTGTGATTAAAACAAATAAAGCTTCTACCAAGCTATTTATTCGATGCAATAAATAATTAATATCCTAAATAAATAATTTTGTTATATGTTTTTGTAGGGTATTGTTCTAAAGTGCAGAATTGAATATATTTTTGTTGTAGTTAGATTTATTCACTTACTCATCAGTCTTTCCTAGTCTTAATACTTACTTAACTAATTAGTAGTATCTACTACCAACGCGAAAGTTATAAGGTTAAACTCCTTAGTTATACATGAAAAAAAATTAAAGCTCAGCCTGATAAAGATTTGTTTATCTGCTATACCTAAGTTGTTGAAGAAATGTGATGTTTAATTACTTCTACTTAAAATTGTATATACTCGTGCTTATACCCATGTAATAGGGTCATAAAAATGTAATTTCGCGGTAAACGTGTATCCGATTCTCACATCGGCAACGTTACATGGAAACTGAAAATCTTAGCTAAGATCAGAAATGTTTATTTTATTAATTTTAATAACCCGCCAGATGTGATTCTAACAAGAACCCATATTTGTTTACTATTCGAATCACTAAGTGCACGAACATCTGAATAATCTTGTCGTAAAATACCTTTTCATTTATGAAAAGTTATAACTTTTTAATAGTTGTAAAGTCATATACATTCGAGTTGTAGATAGTACGAGAGCCGTTGATAAAAACGCGATGTTATAATACGGCTGTTAGGAGGTCTTTATAACATTTTACAACGTTGTAAACCCACCGTAGAATTTTAGGATTAATTTGATTATGGTCAATTATTCACAAAGCGATCGGGCCTCGTTCCGTTTTTTATCCTGCGCTAATAAGACCAAAAGTATCTAATTTGGTCGGCGGTGTCTTTGCCGCTAACAAATTAAACCACTTTAGCGTATCAGGCAATGAAATTAAATCAATATTAACAATCGATAATTAAGTAAGTTTAAAACGGTGCCATCATATAAAACGTTTATTTGATTTACCCAACTATTGACATACCTACTTAATTACCGCTCCGCTTGAGAACATGCTTTTAGAATTAAGGTTAATTCCTAACATTTCTACAAATATAGAAACTCCGTGTTAATTAATGTTTTCGTTATTTAAGAGAATGTCAAACACGAGGCTAATCTCCGGATTACAATAGGGTTTAAAAAGTAGATAACAAAAGCGAGTGTGGCGGTTGGGATTGCTACGCTATCTGCGCGCGCGCACCGCAGTAAAAGCTCATTGTAACTCGAGCCTCAAATACGAAATTGAATAATGCTGACCTATCCCGCGACCGCCTTGCCCATAAATCACCGAGATATTTATGTCCCTCAACCCCCGCGCCTCCGCCGCACCCCTCCTTACTCCTTTGCGTTATTCGCGTCCAGGGATATAAAATATTAAATAAAAACTTACCTACATAAAATGGTAAGTAATTCCGATTGGAATCGGAGGAGTGCAAGCGGTGTGGTTCAGCGCCTATTCTGCGGTTTGCCGGCTAGCCAACCAATTGCTAAACCGTTTTTACTCTGAAATACCGACTCGAATTCGTTTTCACGTGGTCATATGCATTGGTAGGAAAATAAGTAATGAAATACTTATCTAACATATGTACGGTCAGTCAATAAAGATACATAAAGCTAATTCAAAATGCAATAACTTAGGCAATGCAATATGTGTAAGTAGGTACTTGTTAACTTGCGCAAAGTTCATAAAGTGCACTTGTATGCCATTTAATATTTCACTGCAGTGATGATGTAAATCTGGGCAATTGTTTGTAAATAAAGATTACAAGCTTGTGGAAGCTGTAGCATAAATCCCGAGCTGTCACCGAGCACGTTACGCAACACAACAACCGACGGAAAGAGCATAACGCATTTATCTGTGAAGCATCTGGCATGTAATGTACCGCTTCCCGTGCGCATTAACTTTACTTATATTCCCTCTTATTTATGAGAAATAAATAATACTATTAGACGGAGATACCGATTCCTGATAAAAAGTGGGCCCGAGTTAAATGGGAGGCTCGGTGGAGGCAGAAAGAAAGTAATGGAGGCGCATCGAACCGGTTTGGAGATTTTTACGAATGCAAGGCTGCTCAGCTCGGCTCCGACTATGTGCTGCCCGCGGCGAGCACATAACATGACCGACGCCGGATTCGCGCCGGCCTTTCTTCCACACACACACTTGCGTCTCATCGTCCGTACATTCCTTCAACCGATTATTATCTGCATATAACTGGATTCCGCCTAAAGATACCTACGCCCATTAAAATATTTGCTGTGCAATTAACTCGCAGTCTTGAGTCATTATTTACAAATACTCGGCCAAACAATAGTATCCTTGAACACCTCAACACTATTTCAGGATTTAGGTTGACTTACCCTGAATTATGTGTGATGACGTTAAACCGTATTGAGTTCGTTTGGGCATTGATTGTAAACACCTTGTCCAAATCGATAAATTAAGTCGACTACGTCCTAATTACAGCCGATTGACATTGCATCAAAACCGTTCAGTTCAGAAATAGCGCCCCTTATAAACATGTCATAGTTGTTACGGAATTAATGAACTTTAGTCTTTCCCACGTCATCCTCCAGCTGATATTCTGGTTGCTGACAGAGTTTAGAAGGATGTGTAATAGCAAACATCAATCATCATTACGATTAGTCTGGCCTGTTTTAAACTACAGTCAATGATGAATTTAAAAATAGTGATTTCATTACAAATTAAAAAGTTTGGTACAATGTTTATATTTTCTTACTTTAACACTTTAAACGTTAAAATTTTGGATTTTTTTGAGTTTAACTCAAATTTTCTAAATAATCTTAGAACCTTCGGGGTTTTCTGTTTTTATTATCTAATAAACCATTTTGGGGATGAAGTCGGTTAAAAATGTACAACATATTCTTGAAACGTAATCTGTTAAGTAAATAGATACAAATGTGCATTACTAGATATGTAAGATACTTCTTTCTTTTATTATCTACTCTATTTTCAGGAATCACAACAAGGAATAACTTAACAAAGTAAGAACATAACATATAAAATGCAAATGTAATATTTTACCGCAGCGCAGAACATTTTTGTATGCGGCTGATCTTACTACCTCTATATTATTCCTTATCTCAGATCTTTGTACTTACTCGAGAACTATGTTTACTTGAAGTATGAAAGCATCAATTAAGTGATGACCTTTTGGTATAGAATATCACATTGCTGACCCACATAGTACAAGTAACTGTATTATAGGTTCGATGGTGAATTTGTTTGTCAACACGCGCACATGTTTGACAAGCCATTAGAGCGAGGCCAAACACATACTTGTCCATCGGCTTAGCTGAACGCTGAAATATTAGTTTCCAGCCACTGACCGATTTTCCTACTAAATACAGAACAAACTTGTTGTCTTACTTTATGGGTAGACCAACAACACATGTAAATATGATTTATAACAAGTTATTCTGTAGTGACTGGCAATATTCTCACTGAAATATAACCGTCTAACTAAGTAGAATGAGTTGACATCAATACGATTCATGGAAAACTCGATACTTTCCATCCTTTAACTCAACAATGACTTTCAGTAAAATTAACAGCGTTTTCATTACCTATTGAGAGTGAGATGAGTGGGCACAATACAAAACTACAAAAAATCTTGTTCCCGAAAAATTGGTAGATATTAAATATTAATTCACTTTGTGGTTTTATATATTAATTCATTTAAACGATTATATGTACCTTAGACCAGCATCAATGGGCAATTTAACAATAAAAACTTTTAATTTGCATGTTGACTGCATTTAGCGGTCAACGCTTTATCACTATGTAACTCACTAATAAAACTGCTCCTGTTCATTAAACATGAATGAATCAAAAGACTAATATTATACCTACATGTATTTAGCAATCATTGTGTTGAGTAATTTTTATTTGACTTCACACGCTGATCTATTTTTAAGTTTTTTGTTTGAGGAGCAATTCGCTAAATGTGGCATCATCTATAACAGGGCTTACAAGGCTGTTCTGTTCATGTTCCCGATGCTATGAAACGATGTTCACTAGTTTTGTCTAGGCTGGCTGCATAGCACAGATAGCCTCTTCGCTCAAACTAAACCTGTTCCAACTAAGCACAGCCTTAATGTGATTCCTAACGTTAAGATTGTAGATACCGATGCACAGTTCATTCAATATCTACAACAAAAATATTAGAGTAAAAATTATTCTGTGCTTACCGTGAGAAAATCAAAACTTGTAACAAACGCCTTTGATGTACATACATACTTAGGTACTTTACCATCAAGTAACGGCGATTCATTCAGGGCTTCCAGAAATTTAATGTTGCAAGAGATTGCATCTATTCGGTCAAATAAGTACTTAAGTTCCTTAATATATATTAATAAGTAAATCTACTTATCGTTTATGTTCATGTAATTATTAAGACCCACACAAATATAAGCGTGTATGTACGTAGGGTACAGCAGCAACAGCTAGCAGGAATCTGCGCGGTTTCTTTGACGATACGCACGATGTAGTTATTTGCTAGCCGCGATTGTCAATTACTCATGTAAACTATTATAACGAGTTCGTAAATACCATTTATATACGTGGTCCTCTATTTATGTAACACCAATCTAAGAACTAATTTTGTATCAATTTACAAACATTAGCGCTTAGCCTTCAAAGCCTACAGGAAGCAACTATGAATATCACGAATAAATGCCTGCCCAATAACAAAGTGGGATGGAGTTTAGAGTGCAACTGCCAGATGGGTAATTTCCTATTTAAATTGTTTACCAAAATTTGAGAAGGAACTTGCATTTTAGTACCTGGTTATAGTTTCCAGTTGATAGGTCTAACGACTGCGACTGTTAAATTGTCGGTACATAAAGAGATAAAACAGACATAATAATATTTTATGTAAAACTAATTCGCAAGTATTATTGTTATGGCTAATGCAGAAATATTTCCCTTACACTAAAACAAGTCATAAACTTCAATGGAAAAACTAATTATCTGCTTATGATGCCGTGCAAATTGTAAGGTTAACTTAAAGTTTTTGGCACCGCGCCACTACACAGTGTAATTTGTCAACTACTAACCAACCAATGTCAAACGCGGTTAGAAGATTAAGTACCAACATAC
>JAKRBP010002725.1:7756-19480 GCA_022398575.1 Heliothis subflexa | reverse complement strand
ATATTTCATGTACAGAACTGACCTTTCTACAGATTTATTTAAGTATAGAAGATAGTTAGAAGATGAAATCTACACTAGAAAAATAGAAAACTTGTCCATAATTTTTGCAATTTAGTATTATAGTTAATAATCTCATTCTGACTTATTTAATACCTGTTCCAGTTTTCAAACCGGTTTCCTAGCTCCCAGAGTGTTTTTTTAATTTTCCCGTTGTCACTGTAAAAGCTTGCTAGGCGATCATTGCTGAGGCATCTTACTTTCATGAGAAAAGTACTTTGTCATTGATAATATTGTCAGCTGTCACTAGAGAATGGGAAAAAATATAACATACCATGAATGAAAATAACCGGAATAGGAGTGAATTTTAGAAAGGTATCGGAAAAACCAGTCGTGTTTGGCAGTTCGGCAAATGGATTAAACCACTGATGTAATAACTAACAGTGTTACTGTACAGTTCTCCATAAACAAAGATAACAAATGATTGTTTGAGAACAATTCAGTTCTCCGATAGTAAAAATAATAACCTCAAATGTTGGACGAAATTTATTTCTTTGTTTGTCTGCACTTTATTTGCCGTGAACTCTTTGTCAGACTTTGTGGTGGTGTCTGAGTTTGTTTTTACCCCAAATACAATAGTTGTTAGATATGATGTAAGTGTTGCACTACATAAAACTTACACACGTTGTAAAGCTCTAAATGTATTCTGTGGTACAGTCGACAGCACATCAAGTTACCAGAATCTGTAAAATTTTTGCGAGAGATTTTCAAGCTTATCACAATAGTGGTTCGATTGGTAAAATTTGACGGATTTGTGTAGACTGACTTGCTTAATTAACAGCATCAACTGTACTTAATTAACAGCAAAAATATTTATCAGCGATAACAAACATCTAATCCCATAAAAATTCAAGTGTACATTTACAGTCGGAATAAATGAAGAGAGATTAAATATTGAAATAGTTCCCAGTATACAGAATTGTAGGAAATTACTCTGAAACGGTACTTTTTAAAAGAACTAGTCTGCTTCTGAACTTTTTCGATTGTGAATTTTTTAACTTGCCTCGTGAAGAGTAGAGCGGTTTTATTGTTGCCGTTTACTTCGTAATTTGCATTTTAAACGAGGTATTGATGAACTTGCACTGTAGGTATTCATCATATTTACATGATATTAAGTACAGATCCTAATAATGTAGGCAATTGTACAAATTCAATTTGAATCTGAGAAAAACAATCTAAACAAAAAAGCGTTCGTTGCGAAGAGGTATTACGCAAACTGAAGAAACTTTCTTAAATGTAGGATTTGTCATTTGCATGCGTAAAACTTTTGTATATCATAACAAGACGAACAACGACCTATATACAACTCTATCTTTACAAAAAATATTTTAAGTGACTAATTAAAAGATTTGGTACAGGAAGCTTTTTTAACAAACTCATTTAATGAATCGCGAATTATCTCTAAAGCCTTTATTAATGATCAGGGACATATTCTTTGGCTGAAAATAAAAACCTAATAAAGTTGATTAAATATACTTTTTACGTTTCTGACAAGGGGGTTTTAGCAATGTTATCCCTCGTCAAAATTAGCTGCGGAGCGCGCATTAAGGCGACGACACTCGTTCCCTATTTGTTTAGGACGATTTAACTAGTTCCCTAACTTGAAACACAACTTTCGAATAGAATCATTGAGTGGACTGTTAACGCGTGTTTAACAACGTGATACGAATTTGGGATTTGAATAATTTCAGCTGGAAGTTGTTTGCTGAACTTTATAATGGGGTGTGTGATTGCGTTTATTAATTATAATTTTGAAAATCCACACGTGGTATGGTAAGGTTCTTTCTCGTATCTACTCAGTATTCTTCTCATTGAAATATAGTACTTTGTTAATAATATTTATTGTGTAAACAATTAGTTTTCAATTAAAAGGCACCTACATACGAATTATGTACTGCGTTCACGAAATACATCTGGCAAATTATCTGCTAGAGTAGGTATGCTATAGCAGAATTCAGCAAAGTTGTTTGACGTAGTTACTATAGCTATCGCAAACGGCACTTCTTTCAAAAATGTATTTGTCATGGTTCTGAGATGTTGCTTTATCAAATTTTATCTACAGTTGTAGGTAACAGTTATTTGAAGTGCCTACCCTTAGTATACGTACTGGCATAGTTGATATATTTTTTACAACTACATAACCCATGTGTCTATGTTACTAAATGATTGTTTTAACCTAACTGTACCAATAACTTTCCACGCAATCCAGTGTAACTCACAAATCTAATATTGCGTTCTAACCAGTAACAAGAAACGCCATTGTTGTAAACATATTACCCCTAGAGCAATAAACCTCAAACAACGAGTAAATTGAAATCACAATTCCATCGTAAGTGTACTTTCCTTATTAGATCGAGTAATTCCTGTGTGACTTGACTAGTAGGTCAGGCATCACACTGAATTGACGTGAAATGCTCCCAATGTTAGCCGAGTACAATCCCTGTACTGTAGCTCTTAGCGGATGGTATCGACTGTGTAGGGATGTGTCCCCTGCAAATTCCGTCCCCGACACGCAAATATCGTAACCATGGTTAAGCCGTGTGCCTGCTTGTTCACAGTTCGCCAGGAGAACGAGCGCATGATGCACGACGTCCTCCAGGCGGGAGTCTTAAATCGCACCCAGTCGTCGGCGTTGCGCTGACGCCGCGCTACTCGCCGCGGCCGCGCCTTGACAATGTGCGGCCGGCCGCCGCGCCACCGGAGGAGCCCGCCGAGCCGGACACCGAGCCCCCGAGCACGGCCGAGCCGCCCGACCCGCCGGCGCCGATCCGCCAGCCGGTGAGCGCAGCCCCGGCGGGCCCCTCGTGAGCCCATCCACCTCGGCCTGCTCCGCCGCACGTCCGGCGCCGTGTGATAGACGTACCCACAGCTGTGACGCCTAGGTATGTGAACTGAGAGAATAATCATAGACATAGATAAGTTACTCGTTCGCGAATTGAGAATTTGAGAGTGACGAAATGGACGTGTAGGTAGCCAATGTGAAATTGTGAACAAATAGTAAAGAATGAAAATGTTATTGTTGAAACGTATCGGATAGGATGTAAAAGACAACAAGTCAATAATCCACGATAGTTATTAAATATGCAATTGTCTTATATATGTTAAGCCTACATTATGTGGAACTAAAGGAAGAAATATAATTTGCAAATTCAACATCACCTGTATTTCGCACAGCAGTTAAATATGAATGATTAAATTATAAACCTAAGATACTCATTAACGACATGTGTCTCTCAGAGAACTTAGCAAGAGCTTGCGGTTAGAATGTTGGATGTTTGTAAGTATGAAAGCATAACTGTAATGCGACACATAAATTAAAAGTACCAACTTCAAACGGGAACAATCACCACTACAATAAGGACAAGTTAGATTTCTTTCTTTATTTTGATATAAAGTTAAAATTAATGTTAATATTTGCTGGTGTGGAAATAGTGCCATTATAATGCACAATGAAGTAATATAAAGCCCGCATGTATAGATAACTCCTCTAGCTATCAAACAAGACGATGAATTTAATAGGAAAATTTAAAGACGTATGTATAACTAAAAATTAAAGCCTATAATTCTTAATCAAGGAGCACAATATAGTATTATTTTCTTAATCACAGTACAACACACTAATGTATCTAATATTCTTACTGTATACCGTACAAGTTTATATTTCACTAAGTGAGTCTTAACTGAGCTTGAGCACAATAATTTTGAGTTACTACTGTTAATATTGAACTCCCAATTGTTCAACTCTAATCAAGAGCTTTCGAAACTGCGCTTAAAATAATGAAAAAAAAAATCTGTTAAAAATAAGAGCTTTTTGTATAGTAGTTGTTGTAGTATTAATCTTACGACAAGAAAATTCTTGTAAGTAAAATAGAGGTGCAAAAATCAGTGTCGTTCGCTCCGATGGATCTGTCGTATTAAGTATTGACTTCAATGTAGTGACGCGAGCGGTTAGGTAAAATATATTATATAAATATGTTAGCGTTCCTCAGCGCGCAGCTCGCACTTCACGCTTCAGCCTGTATCACAGCGATTAACGGCACTTGTAACACGTGTATGTGTGTGTGAGCGAAATAATGTTACACCATCGCCTTTATTACATTACGCATGGCTGTAATGACGTACGACGTTAATGTTATTTAATTAATTCACCCAAAGCAATTCCATTTAATTTATTGTAATAATGCAGATTGTAAATATTTGTTAGCTATCTATTTCACAATTTATTACATGAATAAATAGCTGTTTTAGTACTCTTTGCGTGGTTTTACAAAAGGCGTAAATTCTAGTCAGTCAAGATCCAAGTTTTTCAGGCTGAAGTGTGATGCGAGCTGCAGCCTACTTAGTGGTTTCTTTCTATCGACAGAGCGGCTTAAATTATTTATTTATATACCTTCAGGCCTCATAAGCTATCGTTATTGCATTCACAATTATGTTTCCTTACTTATTAATTAGTTTTCAAGGGTATTAAGTATGCCAATACCAATTTGTTATATATCACAAAATATGTAGCAATTAACAGTATTCGTGAGTATTTCACTCCCGGCTACCGACCCCTGCTCCGCACAAATATATTATTTATTTCAAATCTTCGTATACATCTTTACAAGAATTTCCCCTCATTTATATTGATTATACAGCCCTAAGGATCAATGTAAATGTCCCACTGAGATCCGTCCAGTAGATTTTCTGCGCCTACACAATATATGCGTAAGACATGTCTTAATTCATACCCAGAATTAATTAATTCTCAAAGGCGCAAACACTCCTTTCAATTCGCATCCTGGTCGCAATAACATATCCATTTTCACTAAAACATCGTATGTCAATATTCCCTGCAGTTTGAAAATTTCACGGTTAAAAAAGATAGATCAACTTTGTAGGACAGGTTGTGGATTTCGGTTATTCTATTAAATCATCCTTTACGTGGAGCCAGGGATCGCTAGCGAATATAATCCGGATTTATGTAACAACCAAACGATATTGAACATGATTTTAATCTTAAACTAGTCGACTGGGGTCGAATCTAATTTATTATCCAGTAATAATTAATTAAACTTCCACTTGCGTACCTAAATCGTACGAACTTTATACCAATTATTTGTGTTGTAAAGATGAGTCGTATTTTAATGTGGATTTTATACACAAAGCCGCGATGTTGGTAGAAAGAAAACATTGAGTGAACATTGCTGTTCCCTGTTACGAATATGTAATAATGTTTAATGTGAGCTAGGCGTGTGTGTCCTCTACACAGTGCTAATTTTCAGTCTGTCGTTAATCGCTCTGTTTGCATCGTAAATATATGTATTTTTACGGATTAAATCATCAAGGCTGTGTATTTGGCAGTGGGTATCAGACGCGGTACATGCGTAAGCAAGCAAGCGGCACACTAATAAAGAAAATCCCGAGATTGCGACAGGCTGCAAATCTGCCAAGTGTCGGAGTAAGGCTAACGCTGTGCAACTACTAGTTACGAATATGTGTATCGACAATTAAATGTGTAATATTAGTTTAATTGCGATCCGCATCCCCTCCCATCCTCGTGTGATACGATATGCTACGTGTTCAAATGTTATCGTTTGATTATCTCTAAGATGTCGCCACTGAGCGAGAACTGTCAATGCATTAATTTGGCTATACTAGAGATCAATTCCAAATATTAAACAGGACCTATTAACGTAATTAGTGTTAGAGGGAGATACAAAGAATTTTATAGTTGTTTGTTGTAAATGTCAGTTTTAATTAATCTATTTTACAGAACAAAATGTTTAATAAAATATCTTTATAAAATAAGCGGTTGTATTATTTGCTCGGTCAGTACATATTATATTTATGGAGCGCTGGGGTCTTCTGTGCGGCGTCGAAGGGTTAATATGTTAAGTTGGTGTGTGCACAAAAGCGTGGATGTATACCTACAAGTTGTGTAGAGAAAAGGTAGGGTTTGAAAAGGTGGGGCAGAGAGAGAGTGGCATTCCTCCCGGGGCGCCCTCTGAACTATGCGGCCGTTCATGAGCCGCCCGGTGCCACCATGCAGGCCCAAACAATTTCTACTACAAACTTGCTACACTCGGCTTAAAATTAAACTTTTCACACGCAAGTTTGACAGCGTAAAACGTCTGTTAATACATTCACACCTCATATTTAAATGATATTTTAATAACTTTGTCGACAGCTCATTTTAATGAAAGACAGTTTTAAACTGTCACTGAAACAAAAACTGTAGGAAGTTGGTAAGTAAATGAAGTTAACAAGCTTTTATCTTTGTCGGCAGTTACAGAGCTTGTTGAATTTGTTAGTCTACGACGAGAAAATTATAAATTGTAAAGCAAAATTGTTGAATTTAAAACCAGCTTTATAGCAAAATTTGATGTTGGTTTTGAAAGTGCGGTGTAAACTTAACGCTTAGTTTGCAGTTGGTCGCAACTACTTGATACTCAATGTAACAGCCGGTTATTGGTATACCACGCCGCTCTTGTTGGCAAATTGTGAACAATTTATGTTTTATCATGGCATAAATCATCTTAAAGGATGTTGGCAAGAAAGAATTGAGCTGCAGATAATAGAATGTAAGTAAATGAAAACAAAGTGAGTTTAGAGCAACCCTATATTTCTTCTTGATACGGTTTCACCCGTTTACATGGCGAGGATATGAGGTCCGCTCTTTACGACAAGGAAGTCAAAAGGAACGTTTATTGCACAAAGTAATAAAGACATAATACTACGCGAAATAATTCATGTAACACACTGGGGTTATGATTATACCGCAAATAAACCAGCACGATGATATGTAAGTATACGTATAGAATTGTTTGTTTGTTCGTACATCTGTCTGTGTTGCTTTATATAACAAAAACTTCCTTTGTTCCTTTGGTCTCCATGCAAATAACACGAAGTAAATTAAGCCCGTTAAGATAAATATGGGAGAATTGTTCCTCTCACTAATTTATAAGCTTATAAGTACTTCTATATTTTAGAAAAGAGATGAAAAATGGTTAGGTACTACGTAAAGTAAATAAAAACGATACGAAAACGGCTTCTTACCTGGTTTTTTAATGAAAATAGTATTAACTTCAAAAACACTATCAGTAGGACTGAACTTAATGCCTGAAAATGTATGAAGGTAGGTATAGTCAATCATTGAAATTAAAAACACTAAAAGAAATTAATGAAGGTCGTCACAAAATTTTGTTAGGTCCATACCTATATCTGATTAAAATAGAAGAATGTTCATTTCGCGAATTAAAAATTTCCATTTATTACAATACCAATTTGAGCAGTACGAAATGTTTGGAGGCCTTCAAAACTATTATGCGAAACACATGTTAAACAAACTTGGACAGTGTCAAAACTAAAATTTCATAAAGCACAAAGTGGATTAAACGTGAAATAAACGTCAGTTACAGCTCATTGTTTTTAGAACTATTCTACTGCGGAGCCTAGAGTTACGTACGTACTTCTGTGTTTACATTTAGCTTCGTAAAAGAAAATTACACGTTCGCTGTAAAGTTTTTCTATTACAGTAATGTATACATAAGCTTTCAACTTAATGACTCCCGCCTTTATGGGTAATTAGAATTTATTTTATGTGCATCTACGTATCGCAACGGCAAATGTGTTCCTCCCTATATTCTAGCTATACTTGGCTTACTCTAGCTAACAGCATAGGTTCTAAGTAAAACTTTCTTGCAATGGTTTATCGGTACATTCGTCTACGTCTACATGTCATGTCACTTATCTGTTAGTTTAAGTAAATGAATTTTTATTTGTTTCGATTTATATTTCGGAATGAACTTAAAAAATAAATGGGGTGTTTAACATTTGAAAAAACACCTTTTGTTAAAACAAGGGTGAGGTTTATATTTCCCCACCGCTTTGTTCCAATAGTAACCATAATTACTGTCTCTTTTCGGAATTTTCTATTGAATTGATTTTGTTTTTAGAATAAATCAGATTTGTTCTTTGAATAATCGAAAGCCGGTATGTCGAACGTGAAGATTTGCCGAACTTTCCCACTGTCTAAGAAAGTTGTTGAAAATTCCGAAGTTATAGTCACCCCTACTGAGAATATGTTCTTAAGTTGGAAAACTTTCAATCCATATAGAGCCCTCACACCTCGTCGACACTTACGAAGTAGCATTCGCCTACTTAGCACTTCTACCTGAAATAGAGGTGACGGAAGTGTTAGCGTTATGGCACAGAATAGATTCTTGCGGCTTAAAGCGGTTCCTTATTTTTTTTTATGAATTTCAATATCATACATTTTGATTGAATTTATACTCCTAATATTATATATGTAAATACGCGAAAATAATAACAGCTATAATATGCTAGGATGATAAAATATGTAATGGTAATCAGAATACTTCAGATGCCAAGGAGATATTTCACATTAAAATATGACAAGATTATACATGTAAATATGGATGTTATTAGAGCTCGGTAACACGCGACGCAGTGCTGCAAGCTTTGATATTCAACCAGTAAATAAGTACCTACGTCACGAAGTACTCAATTACATTAATGGATATCTAAATATAAGTGCTCTCTCGTAGAACCGTAAATCGGAATATGTTCTTGACTCGATATTCAAAATTATTATTTACTTCTAGAGTAGGTCGTAGATGTCGTCGCACAATTCATCACAGACAATACTTTTCTGGACGAATCTGCCTTTAGTTAATCGATTTTCTGAGAAGGGCATTATTACTTATTATGTTTATAGGCAAGTGGGTGTATTTGTGCCGGTGATGGGCGACTACAATAAGCGGCCGATTAGAAAGGAGCCCAATTACCACAACCCCTTTACGGATATTGAAATAAGCCTCGGGCACATTTAGTGGGTTTCTGGGGTTAATCCTGATATTCCAAGAAGTGCGGAAAAATTACACGGTAAGCTTTGAATATGGTAATATGCGTTATAAAGAGCTTAATGTTTTCATCATATCACGTTACTCAACACCCACGCGTGTACAATGTACATTGACCTCTCTCATCTGCGATCTCAAGAGAGTATTATTATTTCCACGCTTTGAAAATGGAGCTATGCAGTTCATGTTTTAAATATATTGCACTCACGGAAATAACATTCCTTCTAAGTTTTTTATTACTTTAGGTTACGAAATTCAAATTGAGAGGCAACAGTTCTTGGTCACAATTCCCATTTGCCATCATCGTTGGTACTTACTCTATTACTCCAAAAATATCTAATAAGGCTGAATCAGCCTAATAGTGTGCAAATATGAATAGCACACTAATTAACTCTTAGAACAACCTACGTAAGTTACATTTATGAACAACGGAGCAACAATCAACCCTTACGTAGGTAGTATCGAGGTTGATACGGAGGGTAGTTCACACTCGACTGATACATAAGTTCCGCTCCGCCGACCATCCATTGTACGTCGTTAATGAGTCTAATCGGGGACCATAAGCCACTTTATTATATCATTAATCATTAACCCTAATTATTAATTAGCCGATATTATGTGGCGATACTTGAAAAGTTTTGTGCTGAAAAATACACCTAATATTTTTGAAGTTTTTTTGCATCTAATGCAAATCATCTATTCGTACCATCTGTTAAACAGCCAAAAGAAAGTAAGGATGTCTCGTATTGTACTGACCTACAACTTAACTAAACCTTACCATACCATAAGAGTTTTACCGAGTTTTTGTCAGCTATTTGAAAACTTCTTCAGGAACCCTTATAAGAACAATACACATCGCTAAGTATGTCCTCCTTTAGGTAATGACTAGAGGTTCGGCAATTGTATCAATATCGGTGACAGTAATTAGTATTGTACCAGAACATTCTTCTGGACAAACCGTCAAACATAATGACTACATAACGAGCATAAAGACTACCAGAAATTACTGTACTGTATTTTAGTCCAGTATTTTTTCTACCTTCTTCGTTAACATCGTCGTTAAAGTCGGCTTCCAGTCTTATTAGATACAGTTATGTATTAGTAGGTATACCTATGCACGAAGTAAGTATGACAAAGACCTCGGAAACTAATTGCTAGAGGATATCGCTGAGATTGACCGTCTGGACTTGGTATCGTCGATTCACCATGACTTAGAAATAATGTATGTTAATCGGCCATTCATTAGGATCTACGGCGATTCTCTCTCTGTTCCTACTAGTATATGGAACACGTTTGCTGCATTACACCTACATTCTCCAATCACAATCACATATCTTATATGCAAAGGAAGATTTAAACTCTGCACGCCTTTGTGTGATCTACTTGCTTCAAGGTGGGACAACTCTACAATACTCCTCGAGGGATACTCCAATATCAAAGGTAAGTGTGTAAGTATTTGTTTGAAATTCTTTAATCTTACATTCAAATATTTGGGGATTATATTAAAGTAACTTGATCTCAGCCATAGCTGCCCAGTATTTTGATAAAGAACATAAACTCTAGGAACAGTAAACTAATTCATATCTGTAAATAACTACCTTCAAAAAAGTGTGATTAAAGTAGATAGAAATTGATATTATCCATTCTAACACACGAAAACGAATGGAATGATGGATGAGCAAGAACGCGAAAATGAACACAACGATCCATCCTCATAAAATTATACAATAGCAAATAACTAATAGTAAGTACCAGGATAAAGTAAATTACAAGCCTTATAAATAGGAACTATATTTATTATCATATAAACCAAACAAACTCAAATGATTACGTCGTAAGCTCTGATTAGATATAACGTAATCCCTTAGGGAAGTATTTTGAGGACCACAAATTAGGATAAACTGTTGATATTGGTCGGCCAGTCACGTTGTCAGCTAAGACTAATTACATTATATGATGGCACGTGTGGATCCGCCTGTTGTTTATATAAGCCATCTGGCAAACAGACGCGCGAAATTAAATAGATATTTGCAGTTTATTTATTGGAAGTCGATCGTTGGTACGCGCAATTTTCGCGTTTGAAACCATTGTGGTCTAGTGGTTTCAATCACCGAGCTTTGCAAGGTTAATAGGGTGTTCCATCGAGATTATTACAGACGAGGCCATATTACAGATATGAGCTGGCTATATTAGTGCTGAATAAAGTTTATTTTGACTGACATAAACTGCGTGTATACAATGCTGTTTGTAACTTTTAATTACTAGGACCCCAATAAGAGTTACACAACCACAACAAAGCTGTACCCTCCATGGACGACCACATTAAAGCGTTGCACATAATGCAACAGGTATATTATAGTTTATTGCGCAATTATTCAATTAACCAAGGCACCTACGCCTTGATTAATTGAATAATTGCGCAATAAACTACCTCTATAATAATAATCTTCATATGGGTGAACGGAAAATTGCTTACAAAGTAAAACTACTGACTACAACAGTATTCAAAGATTTCCTTGTTGAACAAGGGATGTATAGAACGTAGATACCTTAAGCCAAATCCTGTCAAAGATATATAGAAGAGCTTTAGTCCCAGTCGAGCAGTCGTGGAAAAATAAAGCCGTCCGACTAAAGGATATCAGCTACAAGATAACATCGTGATACGAAAACCTGATTTCCGTTTCCGAATTCCTACCGGAACGCTTACCGTGTGAGAGATAACGTAATAATCGCCCGATAGCTACCTACCTTCAAGTATTATATTAATAAGAAGACCTTTAAAATTCCTGATGTATTTAATACT
>JAKRBP010002720.1:28991-40029 GCA_022398575.1 Heliothis subflexa | reverse complement strand
AAAAACAAAGTTATTTTTTGTTGTCCGAAAAATGTTTGTATTTTGGATAGTTGTAGGTCCAACTCGCACTTGGCCGGTTTTTGTACTTTCAGGTTCTCAATTTATAAAGGAAGATAGACAAATAACGAGTCATGTTAGTAGGTATCATTTTAATTTACTACAAGAGCCACGTATACATTATAAGTATTTGTGTTGAAATAATACCTGAAGAACAATCTTTAATTTTCTGTAAATTAACAACATGTACTATGTTATGTATAAATATATATAATTATATCCACGATGCTTTAGTGTTTGCTTTTGCCAAATACGGGTAATTTAGTCTATTATTTGGACTGAAATACTATATATACGTACGTTGCGTACGTGTAACGGAGCGAAATCAATAGCGCGACAGCTTTGAATCTTAATTTGTTTATCTGCTAAGTAGTGACGAGAAATTCTTGCGAACTTTGAATATCGATATTATATCTCGATTGAGCATCGTGCATATAAAGACTGCAGTAATAAAATGTGAACATAATCCGGATTACATAATGGTAATACTAATATAGATCTAAAGTACATAGACGGATAGAGAAAGTAACTGCAGTTTACAATTCAAGAAGTTCTAGAATGGCTCTGATGAATATAACACTTAACATTCATTAATCTTAAACATTCAAACTATCGATTGAATATGAAATATAGATATATTTTAAAGATTCCATTCATGGGGAGTTGTAAAGGGGGTTCTGCTCTACTAACACTGCATTAATAATATGTAAGTAATAAGTGTTATCATATAATTCAATTCACGACAATAACATCCATATATTTTATTATGTAGATTAATTATATTTTTATTATAATATTGATATATGAATGGATTTTAATCCAACACTAAATATTTAGTCACATTAAAATGGCAAGGGATCTAGAAAGAGGGGAATTGTATCTAACGGGGGAAAGTAAGTAAGAGCTGTGCGGCAACCTTGAGTTTGCCGAAGAAAATCACAAGTATAGGAACTGGTTGGTTGTTTTCAAAGGGACTCGATAAGAATAGCTTCAACAAGGTTAAGGCAACAATTTTTCGTCTTTTCGTTTCAACAAGAATAGAATCAGGAAAGTCCTCAACTATTTATAAAATTCAATCAGATAAGCTCAAACACTTTTATATCTCTATGCACCTTAAATTTAGCCAAGAATGTTTCGCGTCGATCGAAAAATACGAAAGATCTTACAAAAGTATTGTCGAATTATCTTTGCCTTAGAAGAGAGCAGTCAAGTTTTAAGAAATTAGTAGTTTACATTCATAGAGATCACAAGGTAGCACAATATATGATAAAAACATTAATTATATATAGTAAAAGGTATATAATATTAAGGTATTCACTATCTACTTTATAGAATCACATCGAAAAATTCAAAAAGTGAATGTTGATATGATTATCATCATCATAGAATTCAGGGCACACATAAAAATGATATCACATACTCTAGTACTGAGCAAACGCCACAACCCTTTGAAGAATTAATTAATATTGATCTGCCGGCCTGTACGTTGAATGCAGAGTACTTGTGCTTACGCATACACTTCAAACGGGCACACATGATAAAACTACTATGAAGAAACAAGCTACGTAATATAACATCATAACTTCTAGGTATGATAAACATTGATATAGTTTTAAATTTTCCTTTAATTTTCTATTTTTGCCTTGTTAAGTTTTATCACTCATCTATATATTTTCCTTTATAATGTACCCAGGTACTGTTGTATGATTGGAATTGATATTTGAAGTAAAACACACCGGAACTGGTGTGCAGAGCTGTAGCAAAGCTACAATTTCTGTTTATTCAAATAAATGTGGATATTGTATAACATTTGACATCAAGTTATGAGTAACTGCCCCTTAAGAGTGCAGAATTTTATAGGTGTAAAACTTGCGCGCCCAGGGTTCTTACTAATCCTGCATGCAATTGGTTTTTCAGTGTTTTTGTTGTTTAATTTGAGTTAATAATTTATAAGCTTTAGAAGCCAATCATGATGCTAGTGTGCCTACATGAGTGTTTTTAATAACCGCAGTCACTTATAGTAACAGCGAATATTGAGAGGTTGCCATTCATGAAATTTATACATGTAATATCGAATAGAGACATTGTCTAGCCCTGAATATACATATATGTATCATATACGATCATTTAAATATAATTTCAATAAAAATGAAGGCAAAGGTATTTGAGAATAAAGTTATTAAGTTCATAACATCAATAATGATATATTAAAACTATAACTAGGTATATTATATAATTATAATAATATATATAGACATAATAATTACGATAAAATCTTATATCATGCTTACTCTACTTCTCACTTTCTGGACATCCTTACTAGATAACTAATTATGCCTTCACATTTTGATATTTAACGGAACATAATGCACAGAATAAGTAAATGAATGTTTGGTTGTTTAGTTTACAGTATTATTTCTAGACATACATATGTTAATGGAAGTAATAAACAGATTTATGTACATAAAGCTGAAAGGAATTGAAAGTATGCGAGTTTTGTTTAAGGATAATAAAATGTGTAAGTGGGAACATGGCCCACTTAGTATTTTATATACATATAATGTGTCTTTTCTGTGTTCAGTTACAGTCGTTTTTCTCTCTCTACACCGTTACTCATTCAAGATCCACTTGAGTCAGACATCTCATAGAACGTTTGAATGTTTCGCTCATATTGATCAAAATGATGATAGAACCGAACCGAACATTAAAATGCCAGTTTAAATTACGAAACCGTACATTTACGTTGTTGAGTCTGGTTCTTGAAAGTTTATTGAAACTACGTTCTACACTGTAATAACCGTTGCGGAGAAAGGAAGGAGTCAAGCTGCAATTTAGTTAATATTTTACGAGGTCGCCCGGAATAAAATTTAATACACGGTATCACCGTAGAATAATACGTTTACTTTTTGTTCCTTCAAAGAAGCAACTAGTTAAGTCATAATTTCATCATCGCATAAATTACCATTTCCAGCGCAATATTTTATATCAATTAATTTGGCACCTTATTAGCGCACTGGACCGACAGCTGAACTTCCACAAAATACTATCACATTTCAAAAAATCTCTTTTACTTAACTTTACTTAAAGAGCACAATACATACTCGAATACTCTAGCTAATCTTTACTTTCAGACAATGTACTCACGCTTAACAAGCTCTAAGCTATCGGTGCCAATCAGCTGTTCCTTTAATGTTTAACAAAACATTCGTTAGCACTTTATTTAGTTACGATTACGAAACGTAAATATGTTTAAATAATAAATCATTAATGTCGTCATATCGTGAATTTGTACCAGTTATTTTAGACTTCTCGATATAGTCCAGTCATTTGTTCAAAAAGATTGGAGAGTACTCCTATAGTTTGGGAAATTGGTTTTGAATAAATTGCTTGTAATTTAACCGTTTGTTTTTTTTTAATTACGACTATTTTAGGGTTTTGTACCCAAAAGGTGAAACGGGAATCTATTTATAAGACTAAGCTGTCCGCTCGTCGATCATCAGGTTGTAATACACGTACCGTGATAGCTAGAGAGTTAAAATATTCACAAATGATGCATTTCTGTTGTCGCTATGATAACAAATACGGATACGATACTCGATAGTTATAACTTCGATAGGTTGACAATTAAAATCTTCCCTCGCGCTCAATTTTGACTCGCGCTTGGCCAGTTTTTTCGTAATTCAAGTCTTCAATAATCTTTGCCTCAGTAGTGAGCTATGATAGTGAGAATAATTTGATTTTGTTAAAGCCTGAGGATGAAATTAGCCCAGATAACAGTGAATTATAAAAATAAATACATTTTTGAAACTCCTGGGGAGCTTTTTAGGTCAAATTACTGTTGAATGACTGTACTATTAACAAGAACTACAAAGTGTTTAAATATTTCAATAAAAGTGTGTAAATGTGCATAGAGAAGCAGTAGGTACCGTTCTGTAAAGAAGTGCAAAAACTGTGACATATACAGACATAATGTTAAAGTATGAAGTCATAACCGTGACATGTGACGTGCACCACTTTTATACTTCCCATACTGAATACAAGATCACGTGGCAGGCAAACGCTTCATGACATCAGAAAAAATTAGGAAAAGATATATTCTTGTATTTTCACGATAAATTTTGGTAATATTAGGTATATTTAGTAGATCTATAGTTTTTTACAGTCAGCATGCATTACAAACGATAATAATTTGCTAGATGTTATTGAAAGTTTTCCTAAATCGTTAGGCCGAGGCATAACACATGAAAGTGTCATGCACAAGTGTAATCTCGCAATTGTTATTGTAGAGTTATTAATTTTGGAACGGTAATTTACTTTCAAAAATAGAAGCTCATGTAAGAGAACAAATGAGCACGTGCAGCGGCGAGGCGCGGACGGGCGGCGAGCGGCGCTCGGCTTGCGGCGTGAGAGCGGCGCAGCGCGGCCCGCGGGCGACACGCGCGGGCGCCGCGATCGCCGATCCGCTCTCGGTTTACGCTACGCGGCTCTAACGTATATCAAATTCTCTTTATGTACGTCCGGAAAACAGCTGGTACTGGAAGAAACCATAATAAAAAAATAATATTAAAAACAAAGCGCGTGCCAGATGAATGGTTGCGGGGTTCGCGCCGCCACCGCAACCGGCAGCGCGGTCCCCGCCCGCCCGCTACGCTACAACTAGTGCTACGCTACTCTACGCTGTACCGTCCGACGGCTCTCGTCACAGCTAGCTAGTCGACTACGGCATCACACGACAACACTACGTCATACCTACCGAAGCCGGAATAGCAAACTAAATGTGCTCAAGCTAAAAAGGATGGGGTCAATGACTTCTAAAACAAATCCAGTGTACCTACACGGCACGGTGTACACATACTTTGTGCAAATACCTACTACGTACGAATATATTATGCTGACTGGACAGGAAGTAAAGTGAGGGTTTAAACGAATTCGCATCGTGGAAATCCTTTTCACACGCTCCATTAAAATTGAATCTCTTACCGTTAATTTTGTTTATAGTTGGTAGGTACATAATGTTTAGATGACTTGGTATCTTCGAATGACGAATTTATAAAATGTTTTAGTTACAATTTTAATGAACAGCTGATACGAGAACTTTACTCGTCTTAAATGAAATATAAAAACACCTTACATTTTTCAACAAGCTCATGATACCTCATTATAAATACTTTGCAATTACAAATGAATTACTAAATAGAAGTTAAGAGAAATGAAATGACGTTACCGCATGTTGTGCGACTAATGTTACAAAGTGATCTGAGAGTAAGTACAGGAGCTCTCGACGCGGCACCGCGCCGGCCGCAGGCGCAGTCTGCGCCCGCGCACGTCACGCCGTGCCCGCCAAGGCCCACGCGCCCGTGGTATACCACATTACTCTTTTTAAAGTATCGTAAATATTTGGCACATTAACGACTCATTTTTAATAGCCAATAATTTATTAAATGTCATATTAGTGTTTAATATGCCATCGTTCAACAGCAGAAAGTTATTACTACTTTAAAGTAGTTTCTAATAAATACAACAATACCATATCACAGCACCTCGATACAACATTTTGCTGTACACTATCAATTTGGTAACATTATACTCTTCAATAAGTACATAATTCAATTTATAAACTCTTACATTTTATTACAAATGGACATCACCTAACTTCTTTCCTTCACATAAAGTGATATGTCCACATTATATTGATTAAAGCTTACACAGGGTCTCCTACATCATACCTTTGCTGACATTTTTAAAAGTGAATTTACACATTCATCAAATTAGAGACGTCGACGTCAACCTAAAAATCCACGTGTTTAAGTATTCTCTTTCAATTTCTTACGCTTTCACAATCTAACATTTTTTTTGATAGACAGCATACGAAAACAAACAAGTTCATATATCTAAAAAGTATTTGCAAATAAATTTAATATGGTAATAGTTAAAACAACATCGATATAATATGATAAAACTACAAAACATCAAGGGACCGGACGGGGATCGCCCTTGTCGGCAGATCGCAGGGTGAGTGACACACGGCGTGCCGCTACTACTAGAGAGGCGCGAGTGGCGCGAAGAGTGCGCTCTCTGCTTAGCGCGTGAGGGTAATATTGAGTGAGGGGCACTTCCTCACAGCCATGGCGGTGTGGTGCAGGGCGTTGTACCCGGCGGCGGTAGCCCCCTGCAGGCTCCAGTTGGTCGACGTGGAGGCGTGCGAGTGATGTCTACTGCCGCTCGGCAGGTGTCTTACCATGCCACTGCTGAGCTGTTGCAGCAGTCCGGAGCCCTGGGAGCTGCTCAGGCAGGCCGACGGACGGCGCGACCGAATCGATTGCATTGACGAGGTCAGCAGAAACGGTACACTCGATGACGTATTAGGCATTGAGCCACCCTACACAGCAGCAATATGTTAATATCTACACGTTAATCTGGGCGACTTAGCGGTTGACATCGGTGAAAAGTAGGATTTATTCTGTTTCGAAGAAAGGATTTAATTTATTATTTTGCTACTTTTTTCGATATACCTTTACATTTTGTGGGCCGCGGTGCACCTAGTACAGAGTTATCACAGTAAGCAAATGATGACATTAAATCCAACTTATTAAATTGTTAGCCAAATACCACTCCAAAATAAGGTGTTTTTCAATGTTCTGCCCGCAAATAAACGTTAGTTTACACAGAAGTTAAATGTTACACAGAAGTTAAATGTTACTTAGTAGATACCTTAGCAACATGGTAGCTGCCAGAGATTGCCATTTGAAATATATGTTAAGATATTTTATTTAACGTAATTTAGCTATTTTATTTAATCAAGAATGTCACCGATAAGTTCACCCAAGTAATGAATTTCATCAACAGACCATAAATCGAAATGCCGATTTGGTATATGTAGTTATTGAAAGTCGAATAAAATTAAATGTTACAAGTTCTTAACCTATTGTAATAATAATTATATTTAACTATGGCATGCCTTATATTTAGTAAAGTACGTACGTCTATACTGAGCGTATAAAAGCGTGGTGGGCTTGTGAAATTCTTGTGTTAGTAAATAGTTATTTACTACTCTACAGCGAAATACTCGCACGTAGATGTTGCCAATATTACATAAAGCTGTAAATTCATAGAGTATAGTCGACCGCGTTGAACACAATGTTGTAACAAAACGGCAACATCTTAGTGTTCTCTAGTTGCAACAGTTACAGAGTGAAAACATTAATGAGTGGCGCTGCGCGAATCGCAGCGAGCGGTAGAATGAAATCATACTCACGATCATGCTCCGTGCAAGCTGCGTAGAAGAACAAATAGCAACAGTAAATGAGACAGCGAATACGTAATACACAGCTTAGAGAGCCTTCACATGAATGAAGAAATGATTACCTTACTGGCGTAGCGTTCGTTGCACATACACATTCAACACACAAGAATACCTATGTGACCTGCTGAACTGGTGGATCTACATTGTTTCGCAGTACTCTTAAAGTACTCATAAATCGATGTTTCTAATGCCAATTGGTAGACGCGAAGTGACAATTAATTTGCTTTTAATCATAATTTATGTAAATAATTTCCTGAAATGTATAACCGGGTTAATTTGGAAAAACGTGCGACAGTGGGATCATCGTTTTTGCAGGTTCACACCCACACATGAACACAATGGATACAGTAGCATTCTCCTGAGGTGGGAGGCACTACCCTTGGTACAGAACATTCAACGACACAGTCAACGCGAAGTGGCGTCATGCATCGCGGACGTTCACTAAACAAATCATCAACGAACATGCAACACTTCATTATTTCTTGAAGTTTTGTGTCTGTTCGAACGTTTCGCAGGATAAGAAGGAGTAGCATTAATGCGATGCGGTGAAAGGTCCGATCCACGTGCATATACAAAAATGATAATGTGATGAAAGATCAAATACTATCTCTCCCAGTCGGTGTGGGAAGAAGACACGACCGCAGAAGATAACAGAACCACATCAATGTAAAGCTGGACATGTTCACATTCAAAAGGGGGTTCAGGGAGGACACGCAGCCAGGCAGGCGTACGTGTACGAGTTTGACATCACTTACAACGCATTGAGACGTAGACGGCACGGACAGGCTCGAGCCTGAGCCGCCCCCTCTGCCCCTGTACTGGTAGCCCTGTCAAAATAACCACTGTCACTACCCTCATTACCACGCACCTTCTTTTCTCCACCAGCATCGTTATACTACTGCACCCCTGTTCCAAGCTACTGAATTCAAATAATTTATTATGTATGTAATACACACTAGGTATTAATATTATCAGTGTCAAATACAAGCGTGCAAGTATAGGGGTTTTGACAAAATGTGACTTACGGTAGGCGGCGACAGGTTAACGGCGGAGCCACGGCGCTCCTGCGGCCCGATGCTGGAGTGGCGGCGCGTGGGCAGGCCGGACGTGCCCCCCGGGGTGCCGCCGGGGGACGAGGCGCACGACGGCGCGATGCGGATCTTGGGCGTCATCAGAGTGTTATCCGATAGGCGGCGATTTGGAAAAGCGCTTGAAACGCGAAGGAAATTGTTGTCGTTATTGGTAGAATTGCTTGAGCCGAAGAACCACTGACCGATCCCCGTGCCTGAATAAATTTTCCGTATAATTCTTTGTCTAGTCGGCGTCTTTACATTACAGGTTGGAAACTCATGCTTACTCTTGAAACCGCCTACACTACCGCTAGCACTAGCTGCGGGAGGGGGCCCAGTCATAGAGTTTTTACGGGCCATGTCCTCGGCGCTAGAAGTTTTACGCTGCTCCACCCTTAAGTTAGGTATATTAAAAGGTGGTGCATTCATGTTATCTGTGCTCATTTGATGACGAAGTTTGCGACGCTCGGGGCTCGGCAGCGCGAGGTTGTCGGCCTTGAGCTTGTAGCGCTGCTGCCGGTCGATGTTCTCCAGCATGTCGTACAGGATCTGCCACCACCGCGTGACAAACATAACATCATTAAAACGTGTTATAACCACAACTGGGGAGTTAAGTCTAAATTTACTGAACATATACCTCCATCAAGTTAGTAAACTGGTCGACGTTCAGAGCCGGGTTAACAGTTTGTGGAGCAAGCGAGGGTATCATTTTTGTTGCCATCACATTGGTGTTCAATCCAAATTTTCTTTCCAAAAGCAAATTCTTGTAGAGTTCTGTAATAAGTAGGTTTAATCGTCTAAACATAATTATAAGGTGCAGCATATTTTTTTAAAAAACGTTATTAGCATAATTGTAATTCGCATTCGTTGAAAATTTTGAAGAAAGATAAAAATATAAAAACGTTCGCAAAAGGAGCAGATGTCGCGTTGCGAGGCTTTGCAAGGCTTTAGAGCTGTTCACATTTGTTTTGAATGAAGATAATTTTCCAAATCTGATCCTACAAAAGACATGTCCAAGTATACTCACTAACGACACGATTGACGATATCGGGGTCGCTGAGCCGCATAGCCAGCAGAGTGGGAATCACCTGCTCCAAAATGTGGGTCCGCTCGAGTCTCACAATAATCTTTTCGAAGAAGCAGAGGATCAGGCTGATGATCTTTACGTCACTTTGATTTCTCTCAAGCAGTGCTTTTACTTTGTTCAAGATTGTGGTGTGGAGAATCCTGTCCTCGAGGACATCGCAGATGTTTTGAACGGCTATCAACGACGCTGCCTATTAATAGATTTTTTTAAGTCAAAATATGAAGAACGGGCTCGTAAGTTTTAATGAAAATGATACAACGTTCCAAAGTCAATCTGTTTTAGGTCAATTTATTTTATTATTTCATGATTATTTCTCAACTCGTAAGTGACAAAACAATCTTAATTTACAACAAAAAAAAGAACTCTCTTGTTATAAAAAATCCTCTTTACTTTTGGAACTTAAACATTTAATTTAAATCAAATAATATTAATAAATCAATTTAAAATATAACATTAATTTGTTTAGTTATAATGAAACATCATCAAGGCAACCTATATCTAATTAATAAAAAGCAACCTACCAAGATGTATAAACCATACACATATATACATACCTGGATTTGAGTGGTGTTGCTATCCAGGGCATGATAGAGCGCTGGTAATATTTCATTGTCAATATCTGCTTGCGTACACTTCTGCATAATTGTATGCAAATTTTCCAAAATTGTGACCGAAGCTTGTATACTCTTTGGTGAATTCAGCAATATCCTAAAATAAACATAAGTGTAATGCAATCTACTGTTTGGGTTATTCTATTTTCATATCCTAGTAATTATTGACTATTTTTTTAAAGATTTCTTTGATATAGTAACGTAAACGATTTTTACGGAAATATAAATAGAAGATTCATATTTTCGCGTAGTTTCTTCAGGATACAAGCGAAATTACGCGTAACGTTAAACAGAGTAACATGTACTAATATAGGGTTCAACTAGAAAACTTCGGAAAAGCCGGTCCAGGTTAGACAAGGCTAATGGTTCGAAAAAATGTCGCGCTAACAGTGAAGAAATATCGATATTACCCGCAATCCGACGGGACTACCTCTATTTTGTGCAGTAGCTATCGTAATAATTGTTGAAACGCGTTGCGCATTTTTTTTAAACGACCATGTCAATTCATATTTTAGAGCTTCGTCAAACTAGCGGATTACAATCGCAACGAACATGTGCTTGTGTATGCACAGTAAATTAGTCCCTCGCAATTAGATAGTGTGATAAGTCCTTAAAAGTATGTTAAAAATACTTACTTTAAAGTAGGCATGATGTAAAAAGAAAACTCTTCCTCAGTGGACTCCCTGATTAGCCACATCACTGACTGTAAGACTGAGGCTAGAACTTCTGCGGTTCGGACCTCCATTTGCAGAGCAGGCCAAATATGTTGCCAGCGCAGTTTCTACAAACAAAACTAAGCTTAAGAATTTATTCATATGTAGATAAACGTCTACTACGTTTATTGTATGGAAGCCCCGTAAATATTTATTATTTACTTAAAACAAGTGATTTTAGTTCCCCGAGTAACTAT
>JAKRBP010002688.1:50558-61826 GCA_022398575.1 Heliothis subflexa | reverse complement strand
GATCTTGTTATTTTCCGGTGACATATAGATAAACAAAAAGGTACGGACAAAAATGAAGCTTATTTACAGCGAATTCAATCAATTACGCCGCCCATGGCTGGTCGCTACCGAAATATATGGGTACTTGACGTTCGCCGATGAGTTCGGACGCAGCAAAAAATTTTGCCGTCACTGGTTGTCGTCCGGTAAAAACTTCGACAGACCCAATGGCCGTCCGCAGCAAAAACCGTAGATGCCCATCGACGAGAATTTCGTGTAAAAAATTGGTACCTTTAATTGGATACGGTATTCCGCAACCTTACCAATTACCGGTAATTTTATACTATCGGAATTTTGTGGGGCGAGTAAATAGACGTTTCGAATTGTCCGCCAATTATTATGTGGAATTCGTTCTTTTGTAGGGTTTTGTAACAAAAGGCATCTCTGTGCTGTTGCAAAATTCAGCGACAGTAAAACCTTTTTCAACGTACTATCATTTGAAGCTCAATATAGTTAGTACCTACATGAATGTTTTTCCTTCGTATAATTTCCACACAAAGGAATTAATAAAAACGTACGTAACCTTATTCGGTACCCTCCGTTCTTTATCAACTGACAGATTTGTAATAAAAAAAGAAATTGGGGAAAAAAGCACTGAATCGCTTTTTCGTACATCAAGAACATCACTAATGAAATCGTGTAGCTATACCATACAAGCGGCCATCGCATCAAAAAGCGCTTACTTCGCTGACGTTTTTTACGTCTAATTGTAAGTTATTCGACTCTAGGGAGACGGCGTCCAATAGCTAGTATTTACTATGTAGGAATAACATTACTTTAGTCTGTAGTACGCTGTTAGAACGAACATCTTAATTAATTAGGTCTAGATTAAGATCTCGAGAAAAGATGTGGAGGGTATGTAATTTATTTTATTATTGCTATATGGTTAGAGAATGAATGAGATGCCGAGTATTTGCTGTTACATGCTGATTTGTAGGCGTTTATTTTCTCCTGGAAATGTGGGAGGTCTGGATTTTGTACCAGCTCTCAAGTAAATACAGCAGTAACCTGTTAATTAGTTCGTCTCAAATCAGTTCCGCAATCCTATTTTCTTAAGTTTACTCGGAGACTAATGTTAATTCTCGCGTTTAAACGCGTCGTTCACCACAAAAAAATCAAGCAAGCACTCAAAGTAGAACAATACTGTTCTTATAACTCAATTCCAAAAATAAACAACATCTCAACGATAATGCAAAGTGAAAGACAATTTCACAGCACTCTACTGGTCTAAAATGCTTGCCCCAGAAGCGCACTGCATCCAAATCGTCACGTAAACGACACCTGACCACAAACAAAACTTCACTGACTTCTGGAGCACGTTTGTTTTTGCATAAGTGCACCGCAAAAATAGTGTACATTTTTGTGCAAAGACCCCGCTAACTGGGTCGACGACAAAACGAAGCTTGCTGCTATTAGGCCAAACAAAGCCAGCTTGTTAAGGAATTGCACTATGACACAATACGTTCGTCCCAGTCAAAGCTATGTTAACCCTGCTAACATTTAGAAACGGTGCACGCACACATAAAATATCGTTGATATCGTTACACATATTGTCCAGTATCCTTTACTACGTCACATAATTATATCACGGTCAGATAAACTTGGCTTACTAAGCATGTGTGTGTGAATCTTCGTCAATGACCAATATCTTCACATCTTAGCACAAAGACACCGGATATTTTGAGTCTCCCGTTATCTGTTCCTGAAGGTTCACGCTTGACTGGTCCTTTGGCGATGGTAAAACTTTTTGTTTGACTCGCTATTTTTCTTAATCCCGTGACGGAAATCTAAACAAAGAGACGGGAAATAAAAGAAAGCCAAATTGAATGTGGGCCTGTTACAAAACTTGGGTAATTTTCGGCGTTTTATTTCTTAACTATGTATTGTTTAACATTCTTTCGAGTTCAAACTGGCATATTTGGCTAAATACTTCTAACTTGTTGGTTACCTCTAAGTGGTATTATCACCCTGTAGAATCTATAGGTACACTTAATGTTTGTTTATCTGCACGCACGGTATTATTGTGATCTAAAAATAAAAGATGCACAGCACCGACTTCATTTGTCTGAGATTCATTGAACCAAACTTAGATAATATTTACAAAAGCAGGGGCCAATTTTAGGAAATAGTGGTGAATTGAAAATATACGATACCAATGGAGTGTCAAAGACTAAGTTTTTAAAACAGAAAGATAGGACGGATGTGGATGAATGTTAAAAGATTCCACTACATTCATTTATGATAGTGTCCTGTCCTCTTTAACAGCTTTTCATATTAAGATAATCTATTATCTATACTAATTCTTATTGATGATTCGTAAATTGCTTAACAATACTAAATGTTGATGTCTACTACAGCATTTAAATCTACTTACCATGTTAAAATTCCTACCCGATTAAAATATGCAAACGCAACAGCGTAAATGTCGTACATTGCTACAATAGGCACAACAAATTCGTGAACTACCAAAGTTCAGTGGGACCTTTATCCTTTCTAATCTAGTCTTTGGCGTACGCAAGGTCGAGCGACGCGTGCGCCCAATCGACCGTTCCCGCCAATGATGCTGCAGTCATTGATATTGCGCGTTACGCCAGACGATTTACCACTACGGGCTATTTGCCTCCTACCGGGATCCCCTTGATGTATGAGCGGGTTCCTACTGACTTTTGTTTTAGCTTTAACACAATGTTGAGTGTGCTCCATCGATATGAGTTTCATGCTAGGATTGCGAAGAGATGTATGGGAGCTGGAAATAAATATTGTTTTCGTTTCCGTTCGACCAAGAGGGTTGTGTCGGGGTGAAATAGGTATTGATTTAAGGTTTTAATACTGTTTACTGCTATTTTTGGGTGGACGTAATAAATTTTGTGTTCGAAAAACGGCAAATATGTTCAATGCGATAATATTTTATTATGATTGTTTTTTTTTATTTATTGTGTAATAAACAGGTCCAAACACCGGTAGTAATAATTTATTGTGTCTTAGTAATAAACCATAAAACTTAAGCACCAAAGTGCCACAAAAAATTTAAGCAAGTTTACGTTGCATGACGATCATAACCACTTAATAAAAAAGTGGCAAGTCGTTAAACATAAAAAAATATTGCTTAAAACAGCGCAGTTTATTGTTAAGCATATTTGTATTGTTTGAGAAGCAGTAGGGGGCGAGAGATGCGATAACTCGAAAATTAATATTCTGTCATCGGATGCGATTTTCGGCTCTGTATTTTATGATATCGATACGATTTGATCGAGATACTCGATGGATGATTTGGAGTGTTCAGCAAACAATTTATCTGCAGGTTTCTGTTTTGAGGGCGTGTTTGTTTTGGAGTCGAGATTTCGCTTCGGATTGTTTGGAAGATGAAACTTTTTCACGTGCAATATTTTTTTGTTTGCTTGAAGTTAATACGAAGTTACTCGTGATATTTTGATGGGATAAATAGAAAATACCATTCAGATAAAGTTTAAGTATGATACGATTTTATAACAGAAACACTATGCAGAGTTTCCATTATGTTGGTAATTTGTATTTCAAAACATTTTACTTTCAACTAAATCAACAACGTTTATCATAGTTGTCAAGAGAATTAAAGACTTATCCAAAATAGTTTCTTTCTATGGTAGTTAGTTATTTTTAAACACGTTAGTCGATCGATATCTGAACTGCGTGGTCAACGAGGTCGCTTTTGTCTATAATTAATTTACTAACATCGAACAATCTCGTTGTTACTATTTCATTTAGAATAATTAGTTCAGTACTTTTTTCTTTTATTAACTTTATCGGGATTTCGGTCACTGTTTGCAAGTTCTTTTGATAATAAATCTTTAATAGGTATGTTAGTTGGTCAAGTATGTCCAATAAGAAAAAAATGTACTGATTGCAGTATTTTTGAAATTCTAGATTTTATTATATTGAAGAATGTGGTAGAATGTGGGATATTTTGAAGCTATTCAAGAGAAACGTTTTTATCCATCACTAGGTAAGTAGAGCAGTAAGTGGTTAGACCACGGATCATGATGATGCCGTTTTAACCACAAATAGCAGTTCTGTGGGTTTTTGAGTTATAATGGCAGTGGGAATGTAACAGTGTGATGAAATAGTTTCATCTATGACAGGATGTATCTACTGAGAGTGAACCAACATAATCCCTTTAAACTACATACACTCTTAAATCAGTATTAAATCAAAGATTTACTTTAACTAAAGCGCTTGCCACTTCTGAACTTTGTGCACGTTTGATTCGCATTTTCATATTTTGAAAATGTAAATAGAAACTCACAATAACTTTATATTATTAATTTCATTCAAGTCAGTCCAGTGTGCCTAACCTGTGTCTAGTGTGTGTCTGCTGCTTCAAGAAAAACGACCATATTATTAAAGGATCAACCTTTGCCTTATGATTTTATGTAACAGTCTCAAGTTTAATTTAAAGTTTAATTGAATCGCATGTGTATAACATAATGTACAAAATCAATACCTTTTATTTTTGTTAAAGTAAATACTTAAAACAAACTGGTTTCATGATGATTCACTTCCTAAGCAAAATTACTTAAGCGTTTTAAGATTTCGATCTCAATATGTATATCAAGTATGGCAATTAAATTGCACTTATCGTCGCCTGTTTATAATCGTTTTATGATTAATTTCCTGTATCCTGTACAACTCGTTTATATTTTGATAAAAATATGTTATCTTTGTGCGTATATTTATAACTGTTATTAGCAATATCATCATCACACCATGGAGAATTTGAGCAATTTTCGCTGACCACACTTTCTTGAAGAATAGGTAGGTATTTAGATGTCAAATCTAATTCCTATTGCGCAAGCTCACTCAGTCGCATTCCCAACCCAATGAAGAGCCATTAAATCAAAAGATATATCTTTGCGATTAAGCGTCCCTTCTTCTCCATTCAAAACATTACCTCCATTTAAATGTCCTATCTTATCTTCGAACTATCCCACAACGCCTACCCCAAAATTAATATTCACGTCATGAGGATTACCTTCCTCATAAACCTTGTTTAAAGCATTAATAAAACAAACAATAACACGAGATGAACTGATAAATTTGAAAACGTTAATATTATGCGATTTTGCTTCTTTTTCTTTATGAATTCGCGGTATGAGATTAAAATTTATTTCGGGAGCGTCAGCTGCGACCTCAAAAATGAATGTGTTGAGATAACAGATAAGGCAAAAAGTTTTAATGCTAGTTTTCTTAGTAGTGTGAATAAGATAAAAGCGGTCGTGAGAAAACCACGTTTTTAAGAAAACAAATGTAATCCAATACCGGTATGTGGTTGCTAATTAATTCCGATCACATCGGTATACTAATTTCCCAATTTTAATACGCATTCAGAGCTGTTAAATATGCATTTAATGGTCACATTACAGCGAAGTATTTAGTACATCGGGTTTATATTAATGTGGGTGTACTGGAATTGAGAAAAATATGTTTAGTTTTTTTACTGCCATTCTATCATCTACATAATTGAATTATTAAATGCGGAATTATGATATTGCATAAACTATTTTTTATTAATAAAATTCGAGAAATAATTTTAACGCTACAGGTTTACTGTCAGCAATAGTAACTTTATTTCGTACCAACTTAACTAGATCAAGCTTGAGGCTTAAAGTCCAGGGCTAACCACTTATCACTTTCTGCATTTGTGAACTATGGCACTCGTGGATATGCTACATTACTTTACTATTATTATAGAGACCTTATAGACATCTCATAATATTATCTAAAAGAGAACCCAATTTTTAATACTTGTTTCAAAATAATAGTTGCAAGCTGCAAAAAAAATGTAGTTAAAATTGTTACAAAAAATTACAGATCATTTTAGAAATCAACCAAACCAAATAAACCAATTTAAAATATGGATACAATTTAAAAGTCTCTGAAATGATACTATGTCACCTACATCGAAACAATTCAGAACCACATCCATAGTCTGTGCAAATACACACATATTTGTTTAAAAAGTTCACACTCGTACGACCAGCCGTACAATATATCAGCATGCAAAACCGGCAAAAAGAAGCAAGGCCATAAATATACATTACAAATTCTGTATTGAAATACATACGGTAAGCTTACCACGGAGGAAGTAGGCGTCTTGGCCTCTCCGATCGCCAGTCTGATAACACGGGGGCAATAATTAAAGGTTCTGACACAGCTATAAAGTAACCACGAGACCCACTTTTGTTAAGTTTCTTCGATTTCCTAAATAGAAACCTTGGAATTGTTAGAACATGAATTCTTAATTTGTTGATTAAATTTTATTTCTTTATTTAAAATCGGAGATTGGATGTGCGAGAATTCTCTTTGTCTGTTCTTTGTAACGAAGAAAAGTTATTGGTACTAGTTTTTTTTTAATATCAGAACAATTTCCATTTTTTCTGTGTGAAATTTTATATTTTAGCGTTTATATTTTAGCCCAAAATTCACAGTAATTATGACAACATTATGATTATAATTTGGTATGCAGAGGGCGGCAATATATTCAAAATTATCAGTAGCAGCCAAAAGCTCGTGAAAGTTATTACTTGGACCTTTTGCTATCGCGATGTGGAGAGGTTAATATTCTATTGTTTTCTCCATATATGGCATGTGTAAATCATTCGAACAATTTTTAGATTCTTATCTATCGATTTCAATAGCAGGTATGAGATTTGTATTCTTATATATGTTGTTTCTTGAATTATGGTTAAGAGTATCCTCTTATAAATAACCGTTAAGTTAATATTGCAATATGATCATTAAAGTTCTGATAATTATAGTCTATGACATTTTATTAAGTTTATTAAAGCGATGAATGTAACAAACTGTTCAGAGTTAACTTTGCATTTCTCTAAATAAAGAAGAAATTCTTGTATTATGAGGCTATTCTAGCATTTACTAATGAGAGCACGACAGCTTTAGCACTTCCATGAAAATTTTCCACTCACATAATTTCGCATAAAATCTTTTAGTAACACCTCTTTATTTATCACCTCGACGCTGGACCAACGGAGTATACATATTTACAGCATTTTTATCACACCTAACCTCTAACTAATTAAACTGTACACAAAGCAGTTTTTTATAAAACCTAAAATCTTTTTTTAACTCCAAACTGGACTTCACACGTGTTTTTAAGCTTTTTGTTCGCCGCCATAAGATTTATACGCTTCTTTATAAATTACGGAATCTTCTTTTGGAATCGTGTTATATCTAAACAAAAGGATCTCGGCTCGTCCCTTACGGCTAAAATACAGAAGGTATTTGACTCGTTTTATTAACGTGGCGAGATCTAATTTGTTATTAAATGAGGCATTATGCCTGTATTTGTAGACAGAGGGTGGGTTTCGGAATCCAATGAATTTTAACTTCTGTCATTGGGAACATTTAAATGTTTAAAGGGGGTCGTAATGCTTCCGTTGCTGTATAATACAGTATTTTATGTGCCGAGCCAGTATTTGAGGTAACTTTTTTGTTGTCGTGACTGTTGCTTTGAAACCGTTATTTAAAAAATTGTAACAGGATATTAGAACAAAAAATTCGGTGGCTGACATTGTCACAGAACAGTTGTTTTAAACAAATCCTATTAATTTTACATACATTTCATTTATTAACTCACCTCCCCTTTCTTTTATATACAAAGCCAGTATTTATTTTCAGAACTAAAAATTCAAGAAATATAAATAATATGTACAGGGATTAAAATGAACTTACTCGTGCGAATACCTAAACGTTGAATTCTCATCAAACACCGCAGGAGGTCCCCAGTAATAAAAATATAGGTAGGTATCAATGAAAGAATTTACTTCGTTAAATAAACCTTTAAAACGGTGAAGTACCGTTCAATAAATACACAATCATTTATCTGGATAATCATTCTTCGCATGAAAGTCTACAGTATCAATATTATGCCCGCAAAAACGCTACATTCTATCCATTGACTAAAAAATAATGTAGATGCTCAAATAGGTAAAATAGTTCAAACAAAATTATGTCAAGGCGGTTTACAAATTCATTAAGGACCTGAAATAAGTACTTTAAAAGTTTGACAACTAATAATTTATTAAGCCAGTAATACGTATCTACTGAACAGGTTTAAGTATCCATCGTGTTATTACCGAAACTTTTAAATTAGTTTCAATAGAGCTTGATAGCGTACTTTTGCTTGAAAAGCACAGATTTTCTATTACTCTTTACAAATTATTTTCTAAGAAATACAGAAAGCTATATTAGATAACAAACGGGTGTTACTCGTGATGAAATTATAAAGGTTTACCATACCTCTTGTTGTCTAAAATATATGTACAAGTCGCGGAAATTTAAAAACATTTACAGAAAGATAATACAAATTATAACATATTTCCTTCATTATTTTATTCAAAATAAATACATCTTTTTTTTTGTTTTTAGGCATTAAAGTCGCCCAGTGTCTTTTCTACACCTGCCTAGTCTACGGCATCGGAGTCGCCACACAAACGTTATCGCGACCGCATCGTAGGGAGATTAAGGCTAGTAGTGGGAGGCGAATGCAGCGTCATGCTCCTGTGTGTTTGGTGTAAGTTATAAGATGTTTACTACATCTATGCAGTTCAGTACTGAATGGTCAAAGAATAAACAATAATTGATTTTCCATGAATAATATTAAAATTATTGATGGAATAATGACAAAAAAATCCAATACTTATTGTCTTCTTTTTAGTGCCTGAGCTACGTAGGTTGTTCTTATGTTATAAACATTAAGGCACTAGACTAATACTGACATGGATAACTGGAAGCTAACTTGGACCAAATAAATATTTGAAAATTACCTTGCTAATAGATATTGCGATTTAGTGTACACTTAATGGCGTGTAAAGTAGAGATTCGGGGATTACCTCCATTGCTAAAACAACACATACATATTTAATTAATCAAAGAGGTCTAAGTAACAAAGGTAGCTTACCTCTTATACCTTCCACTAAATTTGTAAGATGCTCTAAGCCTTCGGGAACGGACAAAATAAAAATGAACAGTCTCCTTGTTGGCTTATCGGAATAGATTACTTCTCCAAATGTCCTCAAGGGGAGCAGGTTCGACCACGGGGATATTTTTTTATAAATCGTTAAACTTTGAGACAGATTTATCAAGACTTTTTTGGTTTCAGTGGCATTTCAGGAGGGAATGCTCAATAGAAGAATCCAGAATTTTACGTGACGATTACTTAGTGTTCTTTATTTCTGTTGAGCACGTCTTTGCGTGTGGGCGAGCTAAAACATAATAACTACCATTTTACAAATACTTGGGGCTCGTTGCCTACCGCATGCAGTGAGACGCATATTTTGAAGTACCGGCTTAAAATTTCTGAGATTATTTTTAATACCAATCGTGTTACGTCCATTGTTTTCTTTGTGACATATTTACGTTACGTGTAGTAGGTATGTACTCTGTACGACTTATTTTGGTTGTCGCCTATTGTTAACTTCCTACAATGTTGCTTAAAAAATGTTCAACAGTTCATTATAACACCCTTACTTAAACAATCTACTATGTAAGCAATTATTTTATTCCAAAGGGCTTTTAAAATATATTTTACACTACAGATCAAAAACATAAGTGAATTTTTGAAAATCACGCCTCAAAAAACAAATTAATATCATTAAAAAGCCTTTTCACCTGGGCATACCCACGCAAAAACTAATGATCTTTATTTGTATCACATATCAGCAAAAACATGACAATAGCACCATCCTTAATTGTATAGCGAAAAAGTTTTTGTCAAACCACATGTTGATAGAAATATGATAGCTTCATTTTGTTGTTCTTCATTATGTTTTATCTCATTATAATTCGCTACGGGACGCCAACTCGGGTTTGTCTATTATACCTAACAATAGTCCCACTAAATTGTTTTAATAGAGCCGCAGAAATTGTAAGTCATTGTGTTTTGTTGTAAACAAAACCATCCCTGTACTCATAACACCTGGTTTTTTAGATGGTTATCCGAAGTATTATAATTACAATCATATGTGGAAGAGTATCTGTTTAACGGTTCATTAATTTGGGCAGTTTTAACACTGTGTTTTTTAAAGAAAAGGGATGTTTCATTTTGGAGTAGCGATATGCAAAAGCCACGCTGGACATTTATCTGTATATCATCACAGCGTATAGCTACCATATCAATCTGCGCTGCAGATAAAAGAATGTTAAATTCCTGAAAATTCTTTCCCAGAAACACCTGAAATGTAAATACATGGAAATCAAACAATCTTAAATCAACAATCCTATTGAATCTTCGATGCCAGAGTTGAACATCGAAATTACTTAGCGGAGTAACCAAGCGGTTTCATTTGTGATTTAAATGATGTTTGTGAAGGTGCACCGCAGTGCGTCATGCCGCATAGATGTATGGACCGACTTGTTTCAAACATGAGGAGGTGGGATAGCAACGGTATTTGTCGATTGTATTGAATATTTGAGCAAGGATTTCTATTACACATTTTTTAACTAACGTATGCGTTAGTCTAATTAAGAAAGTATATCTGAGTATAGAAGTAGTAGTTTGCAAAACCAGGTAAAATTTTTGATTACTTCTTTTTCGATTAATCTTGAAGGCTTGGTAGTTCTGTTGAGATGGTCTCAGCGATCTCACAGTTCACTCAACTGTCACAAATAATTCCAGTAGTAAACAACGTCCTCCAAACAACAACCTATACAAACACAGAAGTAGCGAACGTATTACAAGCTTCTGAGGTCGCACAAAGACTTAGTGCAGCTTACTAGTTCCCTTTACGAGAAACCAGTGGACGTTGAAATTACCCCAAAACAGGTAAAGGTAAGCCGCTTTCTTTGATAGATACGTCGGACTGAGAAATATCGAAGGGAAACTCACAGTGTCAAGTGTAAAATTGTAGATAATTCCATGTCTAGCAAAATTATTGGTCGGTCGAACAAAGTTTGTGAAAGTTGGACCGATTAGAGCGAATATGGGGTGAATGTTTTGGTACTGCCAGCAGCTACACGTAATATAAATGTACACAAAGGTTTTGTCGTTCCGAGAATAGTGATGGGTTACTTTATGAGACTAAACGGGATGAAGAAATTGTTAGAATTTGTCCCGTTAGGCTGAAACTATAAATATTTGCTTTGGCATTGTGAAAGCTTACCAAGAAATATGTTTGTTTATGTATCATAACTGTTGTCAATACTTTCGTGGTTTCATGAACTAAAGCACTACAA
>JAKRBP010002665.1:42557-59449 GCA_022398575.1 Heliothis subflexa | reverse complement strand
AGTTGGGAAAAGGCTAGGCAGATGATGATGATGATATTACTCTATAAGGATTGTGATATGTAGGTAATTAATAAAATGAATAACGAAATAACATTTACCTTTAATTAAATGACTATGAAAGATCACCTGTTTTCTATCGTTGCCTTACATACTGATTCTTTATCAGGATTGATTTATATTATGTAGGCTAAGTTATAGAAAAACACAAAAACCGTATATTTAAGAAATATTGAGATGAACACTTAAAAAATAATAAGGGTACCTTACCTTACTTACTTTAAATTAAACTATACTTTTTATACTTATAAAATACTGTGCAGAATTTATTATGCATGAAAGAAATTACTATACAGTGATTATTCTGCAGCTTTTGGACCTAGTTTATGTTTACCTTTTTTTTGATAACATGGGCAAAGCAAGTCTTAATGATTTTCTATTCTATGTTTGTACTGCAATGAATAGTAAACGCGACAATTAAATAAACATCGTAGCAATTAAACAAGCATTGTGTCAACTTGACACGGAACTAACTGTTACATGCACAGCTGTTAGATGCGCAAGCGCACGAGCCCCGTAGCCTCATATAATAGACATCAACGCACGTTAATTGTTGCGCCAAACCGTGGAAAAATATATGTATTTTTGCTACTTTTATGAATTCCATTGCAGATTTATTTGGGTCACAATCATTTGATAACAAATACGAATTAGGGTCTGCATAAGCATTAGCCTTTAATATTTTTCACATAAATTGTTAGGTATTTTAATGTAGTTAAGTTTCCAACTGATCCATTAAGATTATTTAAAGTGTGTTTGGAAAAGGTTTGGACCTAATGCAGTTGTTGATAATAAATAAGTTAGGTTTAAAAATATTTCAAACCAGTTTTCGTATTAAATACCTATATTCTTGCCTACCTATGCACTCGTAAGCTTTCTTGGAATGGTAAAGTGACTCGTATCGAACAATAAATAGTAGAATCCTTCGACGTCCATTATCTCGGCATCATCATCACGCAGCTACAGTCGAGAGCTTTCAAAGCTGCGGGGGAGGTTCAATGCGACGGAGGGAGGGGCGCGGGCCGGCATGGAGGCCTCCGCCTGCCAGTGCCGCGCCGACTGCGACGCCGCCCGCATGCCGCATACTTCGCGTTCTACACTTGTCAAACATAACAAAAACATAACTGAAAAGTGCTTTTAAAGTGTGTTGCGTGTTTTCGGGTGACTATCGTAATCGAAGTCTTGTTTAGTGCACATCGGGACTTGAGTGTGAGACGACCGTAGATAGTGTTTTGTCACGTGTTTACGAATGAATGTGACGGCGTAGGCGCAGCCGCGGCGGGTCGCACTCTCCGTGAGATATTCGTGCGCGCGCAGGTCGTCGCGGCCATGCTGCATACCTGACGAGAGCGAGTGCGCGAGTCTGCGCGAACGGGACACAGAGTGCGCTCCCGGCGCGCGTCAACTTTCCCTGACGAAGAACAACCCTGCGATGTTTTTGTCGTTGTCATGACGAGGATGGGGCGATGGCACGTGGCGCTGGTCGCGCTGGCGGCGCTCCTGGGCGCGGGCGTCAGCGCCGCCGCAGAGCAGATGCAGTCCCGCGCCGTCGACACTGGCGTCGACCTTCGCGTGCCCGAAGACCAGCCCGTCGGCACTATCGTTGGCAGGATTCCCACAAAACCTGGTTTTACTTATCGCTTCAATGAACCTCCCAAGGAATTCGTCCTAGACCCGGTGTCTGGTGAGATCAAAACCAACTTGGTTCTCGATAGGGAAGCGGTAGACCGTTATGCGTTTGTTGTGTTGTCGAGTCAACCAACTTATCCGATAGAAGTGCGATTGCGGGTGACCGATGTGAATGACAATTATCCAGAATTCCCCGAACCGAGTATAGCGGTTGCGTTTTCCGAGAGTGCCGCGGCCGGGACAAAGTTATTGCTCGATGCTGCTACCGATATGGATTTAGGAGAAAATGGTATCACGAATGATTATAGAATAGTTGATGGCGATACCGAGGGGAAGTTTAGGTTGAATGTCACCGTAAATCCGAGCGGTCAAACCTCTTATTTACATCTAGAGACAACGGGAAAACTAGATCGAGAGACCACCGACTTTTATATTCTGAACATATCAGCACGTGATGGTGGTAATCCACCGAAATACGGGTATCTACAAGTGAATGTATCTATTTTAGACGTTAACGATAATCCTCCAATATTCGATCAAAGTGACTTTTCAGTGTCTCTGAATGAGAGTGTACCACCGGGAACTACAGTTCTAAAAGTGACAGCCACGGATAGTGATTTAGGTGATAATAGTAAAATAACTTACGAAGTGACCGATACCGAGAGACAATTTGCTGTGGATCCAGAGTCCGGAGTAATCACGACTACGAAGAAGCTAAATTGTCCTAAGTATTGTAGTAACACTACTTGCAATATGACTTGCGTTCTTACTGTTATTGCCAAAGATCATGGTGTGCCTCGTCAAGATGCACGGACCTACGTTACTGTCAATCTCATAGATGCCAATGATCATGATCCTGTAATAACGTTCACGTATGTTCCTTCAACTGCTAATTTCGCTACTGTAGATGAAAATGCTAAAAACGGTTCTCTTGTAGCAGCTATTACTGTAACTGACTTAGATGCAGGTTTGAATGGTATTACTAGTATAAGCATAGTTGCGGGAAACGAGCTTAACCATTTTCGTTTGGAAAATTCATCAAGTGTGTATATAGTTCATGTAAATGGCGTGTTAGACAGGGAGGAAATTAGCAAGTATAATTTGACCGTTGTTGCTACTGATAGAGGATCTCCTCCACGTACTGCTACCTCATTTCTAGTTATTCACGTTAATGATGTTAATGATCATGAACCTGTATTTGAAAAGTCTGAATATTCCACTGTACTGACGGAACTTGCACCTTCAGGATCTTATGTGGCCAGTATAACAGCTACAGATGAAGATACAGGGGTCAACGCTGAGATATTTTATGATTTCTATGATGGCAATCAACAGCAGTGGTTTACCATCGACCACTTGACGGGATTAGTTACAACAAAATCAATGTTAGACCGTGAGATTCAAGGAACTGTTGAACTAAATGTTTCAGCCAGAGATGGAGGGCCTAATCCGAAATGGGCATATACAAGATTAAAAATTACCATATTAGATGAAAATGACGAAGCACCAACGTTTTCACAACCACAAATCAATGCCACTTTGCATGAAAATATAAAGCCGCAAAAGGAAATATTAATTCTGACTGCATCTGATTACGACCAAGGGACTAATGGTTCTGTGTCGTATTATTTGCCATCAAGTATAGAAAGAAAATATCCTAATACTTTTACATTGGATCCTATAACAGGGCAGCTTAGCACAACAATCGAATTAGACAGAGAAAGAATACCATTATATGAAATTCAAGTGCTTGCAAAAGATCAAGGCTTTCCTCCACAATCATCCACTGCAACAATATTGCTAAAAGTTCTGGATGTAAACGATAATGATCCAATGTTTTATCCACAAAGATATATTGAAAGTATCAACGAGGAAATGCCAATTGGAACCAATGTTTTACAAGTTAAAGCAATGGATTTAGATGAAGGTGAAAATGCTAGAATTATGTACAGACTCGAAAGCGGTGGAGACGGATATTTCGATATAGAGCCATGGACAGGGAATATTGTTTTGCAGAAAGATTTTAGAAAAGCTCCAGAGACAGTTTATACCTTGAAAATATCATGTAAAGATAAAGGTAACAGACGAGCATTCGAAGATGCTATAGTTGAAATTGTTAAGACATCTCAACGCAAAAATCTTCAATTTGATGGTTACAATGGTTACACTTTTAAGATTTTGGAAGATGAAGGAACTTCAAAAGCAGAAATTGGACGTTTCGTGGGTAAAGTGAATGCTAGAATATCAAGTGACACAATATCATATTATATCTTGGAGGGTGACCCAAAACATGTCTTCAAGATGGATGAAAAAACAGGCGTCATAATCACCGATTCCAATGTCGACCGTGAAGATAAGATGACGTATCATTTAAAAGTTATGGCAAAGACCGGTGTGGCTTTCGGATTTACAACAGTTAACATTTCAGTTCTTGATGTTAATGATAACTACCCCATATTTATAGAAGATAAAGATGAAATTCATATTCCTGAAAACATGGCAGTTGGACAAGAAGTGTACTTTGCTAGAGCCACCGATCGTGACTCAGGCTCTAATAGAACAATATTTTACACCCTGAGTTACAATCCTGAAAATAACTTTAGAATATCGGAAACAACAGGGGTAATTTATTTAAATAAACCGATATCTAGTGAGCCAGGCACCGTCATTTTTATCGAGGTAACGGCAACAGATAATGGAAGTCCAGCACTAGCGGCAAAACATTCCATATCAGTAGTTATAGATGATGTCAATGATCATACCCCTGTATTCGACCACACTTCTTACGAAACATCACTACTGGAATCCACGTTGGTAAACACAAGATTTTTCGCTATATCTGCATCAGATGCTGATCTGGGTCCTAGTGGAAGAATTTCTTACTATATCGCAGAAGGAAATACTGATGGGAAGTTCGGAGTATTCCCAGATGGTTATTTATATGTAAAAAGCTTATTGGACAGAGAAGAACGCGATTACTACTCATTAACGATAATCGCAACAGATCACGGGAAACCAGTAAGATCATCTCAAGTGCCAGTCGTTATTCACGTTCTGGATGAAAATGATAATAGCCCTCAATTTACTAATACCACGTTTATATTCAAAATAAAGGAAAATGAGCCACCCGATACATTTGTTGGAAAATTAACAGCCACAGACAGGGATATTGGCCGTAACGCTGAATTAACGTTTTCATTGCCAATTGCGCAAAACGATTTCCGTATTGATTCCAGAAATGGTTTCATCAAAACGTTAAAGTCATTTGACAGGGAGAGCTTGGCACAAAACACGGGTCAAAACTATATTACACTGACTGTGACTGTTAGTGATAACGGTAAAGTTAAATTGTCTGACTCCGTAAGAGTTACGATTTACATAACAGATGTCAATGACAACCCGCCCGTCTTTACGCGAACTCCCTATAAGGTTGAGGTATCCGAAGGTGCCGCTGTGGGAGCTTCTATTATGCGAGTGTACTCGACAGATGCTGACGAAGGACTGAACGGTGACATTTACTATAAACTGATTGGAGGTGATGATTCAGCGAAGTTTTCGTTAGATGAAGCTACTGGTCAATTACTTATAAATAAACCTTTGGATCGTGAAACTAAGGACCACTATAAGCTTACCATAATGGCCCATGATTCCGGTCAGACCGTTCGGTTATCTGCGACAGCCACAATCACAGTGGACGTATTGGATGAAAATGACAACGCACCCGTATTTACTCAAACACAAATGAAGGTTTCAGTGCTAGAAACAGAACCCGTGAATAAGAAAATAATTCAATTTCATGCAACGGATGCAGATTTAGGCATCAATCAGGAACTGCAATATTCCATTACTTCAGGCAACAGAAAAGATGCCTTTTTTATAGACAGCTATTCAGGTGAATTGTTTTTACACAAACAACTGGATTATGAGGATTTAACTTCGTATGTTTTGAATATAACTGCCACAGATAACGGCAATCCGAGCTTATCATCGAGCATATTGTTTACTGTAAACGTAATCGACGCAAATGACAATGCACCCATCTTTACCAATACAGCTATTGTACGTCAGATAAGAGAAGGTATTCCGAAGCATACTCCAATAGTGACAGTTACCGCAGAAGACCCAGATTCCGGCTTAAATGGCAAAGTTTATTATTCGATCACGCACCAAGACCCTAATGACAGCAAGCGGCACTTTGCCATAAATAACATCACTGGGGTCATACATACTTTATTGCCTATTGATAGAGAAAGTATTGACACGTTCAGAATAACTGTTGTCGCTTATGATAGAGCTGAACCACCATCGGCGCGGCTATCTGCTGAGAAATTAGTTACTGTAATCGTCGAAGATATTAACGATAATGCTCCAGTTTTCGTATCCATGAACGCTGCCGTGATCAACACTGAGAAGCTAGGAAGAAGTGCGGGTCGTGGAATATTTATAATGAACGTATTAGCGCGTGACTTAGATTCAGGAACAAATGGATTGGTTACTTACAAGCTTATTCACGGTAGTAACGAGGGATTCGATCTGCATCGAAGTAACGGTGTATTGACTTTACGTTATCCTCCTGCGACACCAGAGGCGCGTTGGAATTTGGTCATAAAAGCTACGGACGAGGCTGTGTTGAGTGAACAGAAAAGTACAGAAGCTTACCTCAACGTTATCATGGGTGGAACAGAGCTACAGGGTGTAATGTGGACAAACGTAGGGTCGGTATCCGTGGCTGAAAATGAACCCGCGGGTACAGCAGTGTTAAACTTGACTAATAACTATAAATCCGGGTTAGAATATTACATAGTGAATGTGACTGGTGATGGTAGACAAGTGGACAGGTTGTTCGACATAGATTCTTCGTTGGGAATACTATCAACGGCAGTACCTCTGGATCGAGAAGCTGGTGTGGACCGCTACGAAGTGGAGATATGCGCCGTGTCATCAGGGACGCCGCTAAAAACAACAACGACTAAGGTAAGTTGAAAATAAAATAATATAATTAATTGGACAGATTGCATGGTCGTATCGAGTGATTTTGAGCGTTGTTGTACAGTTAACAATTCAAAGCGAACAATCCAATTAACTTGGCACAATCGCCGGTAGAGACAAAACATCGGCACCGTACTGTTGTTAAAACGAAAATAAATAAAAATGTATGCTCGTTAGCGTATGTCGGCCGGCGCAGTCTAATCGGGGGCTCTAAATTACGATAAGTCGCGTCTCGCAAACGATATCAGAACACTCGTTCTGAAACCTTCCAAAGATTAACTATACGTGAAACATGAGTTTTGTTTGTTATACGTATCATTTCATTAATATCATCCAAATTGTATTTCTATATAGTCATTAATGATAAGCCTTTTTTCAGTTAGATTTTATATATTTTATAAAAAGTTTTCGTACTTTGCAATATTTACATACTATGTAGTTGTAAATATGTGTTTCTTTGAATAAAGCCCAACACAATAATAATTTAAAATTCAATCCAAAAACGCCATTTGACTCAAAAGTTTAAGAGCAAACTGCAAGTTATTTGCGAGGGAAATAAAAAGTACCTAAAACAGGTCGTGTGCTCGTAAAAGATCTCGTCACATTACGATTACGATTTCGTTCCTCACCTTTTGACGAATAAAACGTTGAACCTGTGACATGCGGGTGTGGCCACTTTACACCATCCGTTTACAGTCCAACACTTTATACAAGTATAATACTTTACTTACAGAATACCCAATAGAACTCTATTTTAATAAAGTCCTGCTAAATAATAAACATATGGTTTCCTCCTTAATACTAAATGATATAAACCAAAATTTTTATTTAATGAAATAAGTGCATGTAAACTGCTAGCCTGATTGAAAAAAGCTTAAAAGATTCGTTACGGATAATAGTTAGTATTTTATTTGAATAAATTCATTCAGGCTTATAAAACGCAAACGTGTCTTTTAGTACACAAGAGGCTTAAAAAAATGTGGTATGACTAGATTGAAGGCTGAATAATATGTTTAGCAGTCACTTCAGTAGATATTATCAGGCGGCGAACGTAATGGCTTTGTCATAAAGTTGTGTCTTACGACTAATAAAACAGTGACTCCAGGGTGATTCAGTGCTAAAATCCTGTCATGGCGTCGTAAATGTCACAGCATGCGAATTATTCTATTTAGGAAGATTTAAAAAAATAATTACATAATTTTACCATCAACACACATTAAATTGACGGAATTATTTTATGCTTGCATGAGCCGTTATCTTTAACGGGTGTCCAAAATGTCCTCGAACTTACAGTAAAATCTTTAGGAATCGGAGAAATAATAAAGGCGTATTAAAACTTGAGTCTTGCTTATTTGAATATACGAATCGAATATCTTACTTAATCGACGGCAAGCGATTGGTCGTCGAGTGAGAAGTGTCGCATTTACTACTCAATATATTATCATAAAACAGTACTTTTTAACAACATTTTATTTTATAATGCGGAATGTCGTTATTGCAACTTGCTGATTTACATACAATTAGGACTTGGAACCTTTATTAGGCATTACATATCTGGTTTTATTTTAAGATAAAATATTATTGAAATTTGATATTCTGGGGTATAAAAAGATGGTGTCATATTCTTACAAGTTCTGGTTACTGATCGATCAAAAATATGTGATTTTAACGTTTAACTTTGTATCTTACCACCTTTTATTTGCAACAGTTTCTTTATTGCAATTTCACTGTCAATCCAAGTAATATTTTCCGCTCCCAAATAATAATAAATACTATACCTATCACTGCCTAGACTTAACCATTTCACCATTTTAACATGGAACCAGAATTTAAACAGAGAAGGCAATGTGATTTTGCATTTATGTACTCACTTTTTTGTAATAATTCGCAAAATCGACGATCATAATAAGATACAAACAAAAACTTTGAAGTCTGCATGCACATCGTAATTATCCATTCAAATGAATGAGCTTAAACCTTGTCGTTACGTAAGCATCAACTTGAACGTGTCAAGTTTAAGAAAACGACCCTAATTATTTTTATGATTATAATCTGGAAAGTGGTCAGCGGCGGTCAGGTGCGCTCGGGCTCACATGCGAACATGTCTACGAAACCGTTACGGGTCAGTTGACAACAAATTTGAATTAATTAAGCTATATCGCGTAACGATGTGAACCAACGATTACTGTATCTTTTGTTTTAGACAAAGTTGCGTAGACGAAGTGTTTTGTTAAAAAAGTAACAATCAGATGGATCAGTCATGCGTTACCGATCTCATATGATATGCAGCATGCTTGACCTTATCCAGCACCAAAGAATTTATGTATCTGCGGCTTATCTACTCCGTGCATCAAGTCACCTAGAATATAAAACATTTTCATACTCAACATTCGTAGCCTCAAAATTCGCAGAATGCACAGTTTTTATAACTGTTCGTGCTCAGTTGACTCAATTGTCATTGCATTTTTAATCGTCGAGGCAATAAAATCATTGGGGGGTATGATTGTGTGTAAAGGAGCGATTTCAGGTAAGAAGGGGAGGGGGGTGACTATCAACCGACACCGAAAGCGCATTAGGGCGCCGGGCTGCATTCCCGGGACTGATTTATGCAACTTGCACCCGGCGGCTCGGCCATCGACACCCGCCTTAATAAACGTACAACGTTACGTTATACTGTGAAATGGCTTTCATTATTTCACGCCAATACTAATAGTCCTGTGTCTACGCGGTGCGTTTAACCCCCATTCGCGTAATGGTTTCTTTATTCTTCTTTTAACTGGTTGAAGTTAATAAATATTGAAGATATGAATGCTAAATGCGAAGCAGATAGCAGAGTTAAACATTTGCGTTGTAAATTGTATACATGAACAAGACATCGTGGGAATAGATGCTACAAGCTGTGCTTTCCAAATTAATGTGAGGAGTGTATTATCAAGGAAATGCTGATGATACGTAACGGGTGATTGTATGTTGATTCACGTTGATGTACGCAGTCAGTTGTCTACGTTCTACGAACTCCGTAGCAAGCCGGTTTCACAACTAACAGATATCGTGTGCTGTCACAAAGTTTCTCGCTAAGACATTCGACAGTAAAGACACAAAAATCGTTGACTCCGTTCGACAGAGCGATGCTCAGAGTCGCCGATTTAGCGTCCGACCATTTTTAACTTATTAGCGTTTCGGTTTTTATCAATGAATTTATTGGTGGCCAGCCTAACGTGCCGATTGGACGAAAACTTTAAATGTTAAATCAACGTTTATTTTAACCTGTTACTCCGCCTAAATGCGTTCCGAAGCGCAATTGATAACGAGTTTGGGTGGCACGTCTCTTAAAAGCGTTATCATTGGGGAAAAAATCACTCACCTTGCTTTTTCAAAGGTAAATAAACAAGACGTATTGTTTATCTTTAAAATGCATTAAGTGGTTTCCGTCCTTTGGTTTTCTTTAACAAATCAACATAACTGATGGTTGCACTCTTTTAGGTGCACAGTAGCCAAATATTTGCAAACTTTGCACATGAAACGTACGACATGCCTTCTCGTCTTAATTTATTGACTGGCCCTTGAAAACATTGTTGCTTCCGTTTTTTTGTAAGTAGATGTTAAAAACTTTGATGGCTTTTCTTATGATTCATTCAATGTTAAGTGCAAAAACAATTTCCATATATACTCACTGATTTACATGTCTTTAACAAGCTGAGAGCTCCAAACACTAATGAGTTAGCAGTGACAATAATCAACCAATTATAAAGCTCGTGTCACACGACTGGATTTGCCATTATATTGGTATAATCGGATAGATAACCGTTGACTGACAAGTTGCCGAAAGACGTCAGTCGTGACTGGAATCGCAGTATCCTAAGTGAAATCCTACGCTGTACCATTTGAGTAAGTTGCGTAAATCAGAGAAATCGTGCGAGGTTTAACTTTAGTTCGGTATCAAATTACTTACACAGCCCTAGTTGCTTAATTCTGCAATCTTAACTCAAAATGATAAATTCGATGCATCGCATCGCGGTTTTAAATAAGATAGGTAAACCGTTTTAAACGAAGTATACATCAAATTTTGTAAGCGATATCTGATTTTTTATACATCAAAATACAAAAAAGAAACAGAATAACGCTTTTCAATCTAGCGTTGGGTTTAAAGTTGCTTGTTCACGTTTATTCTTAACATTTCCAACATCGACCCACGAACGAGCAAATAAAATTAGACATTCGTAGGCAATCTCCAAATAGTTGTATATTATCATCAAAAGTAACGAATGAGAAGTTCGACAGGTTTTTAGTTCAAACAATAAAATACAAGAGTTATGGACGTGTTCTGACACAAATGATTGCTTTATCGTAACGGTTTCCTGTTAACACTGACACCTCGTCAGTGCTAATTCCTTGTTTGTACTAATTGAAATATCACAATATTTTACTTTATATAAAGAAACATTATATCAGTATTTATCAATCTGATGAACACAACCACTAAAAAGGAGATGTAAAATATATTCCTTGAGATGAGATAAAAGGTTGTGAACCGACAAATTGAATCATCATTTTATATTTACAAGCCTTTTAGTTAGTATTGATTGCTTTCGATAGCTTCATTCCTAAAGTGTCTTGAAATATTTTTAAATTGAAGATATTTTATGCTCTAAACCCGATTCTCGTCTAGACATTCTTTCATCATTGATTTATTGTTCACTGCATACATAAAATACAGTCATTGAGACTCTCAAGGATAACTAGAATTCTAAGAAATTAATGTACTTATTGTTTCAAACTTTTTGTCGGATCTAATTATTGATTTATCATGTACATTTCAATAAGATTAACTGCCACTTACTGTTGGATATTTAAAAATGTTTGAGACTTATATGATAAAAAATGGCATTGTTCATTAATTATGTTTTCTTCGGCCGTAGTTCTGTGCAAGGAATGTCAAGCATTGGGTATTTCTCAGTGCTATCAGCTAAGGCGTTTATTTATAAAACATAGCGCAGTAAATTATAAAGCTATCAAGTATGGTTCACATGTTGGGTAAGTTTTTATTGCTATAGAAATAGAGGTAGAAAATCGGTGTGTGTCACCGCTGCTCACGGAATATCAAGAGAGAGAGAGAGAGATCTAACTAGTTCTATATAGTAACTGAATAAAAAGTTAGTCATTGTCATTGTGCTATCAAAATCCCCCTTTCCATAAAAGGGTAAAGAAAATCATTTATGTACAAGTAATTGATTTAATAACCTGAACGTGAAGTTAATCGACATTAATTATATCAATAGTTAAATAATAAGCGATTACTTTGGCGTTGCATTATTTTTTTATTAATGGCGCCATACACAATTATTTTCTGAATAGCATTTTTCTTCGCTAGTGTTGTTAGTATTACAGTACATTATACAGCTTCAAGTAGGTATTTTGCTTAAATTATTATTAAAACTACACGTTGATAAATAGCTAGATATGTAAAATAAAAAAATATCTCATTTCTCATTTAGGTGTTTAATTTGTCAAAGTTTATGGTCCGATACCCGTTTTGAAATGAATCTGTAATGAGTTTAAAATTAGAGGCAAAAACCTAACTTTCTCGATTATCAAGTGGATACATTTTGTTAGTTATGCAGGTATTCTAGTTGAATTATTTGGTTTATTCGTTGTTGAAAAATATTAAGTAAGAATTATCTTAGAACTTAGTATAAATTATTTATAAATAGTAAGGACGCGGAGAAAGTTATTTGGTTATAAACATTATATCATAGGTTTACGTATCTTGAAGCTATGGCGCTCTTAGCAATAATTCGTGTATATCTAATGGCATCTGTTTATTTTCGCAACAATTTTTCAATATCTGTCTATAATCACAATATAGATTGTTTCTTGACAGTCCCTCGGCCGAGTCCGCTTTCTTATCGTTGTTGACTATAAGGACCACTGAAGCATGACCTGCTCTGCCCGCCCCAGCATTCCTATGCAGAGACCTGCTCGGGGACACTGATCGGCCTGTCATAGGCCTTGCTTAATTGGACAGTTTATGTGTGTGCATTCATGTGAAGTTGGACCGGTTCCTAGTGGTTCTGTTGCTTTCTACGTCATACATCGGTGTTTATGTAGGGATACTTATGAGATCGCTGTGTGTATGTAGTTCACAAGTTTGAACTTGTGTGAAGTTTATTATGATTTGTGTATCATTGGCGGAGGCGTGATGGGAGTTTAGCTGAAGCGAGCTAGTCCCTGTCGTCTTTATTATGTTCATATCTTCTCCTCGAGAGATGTAGTTCGATACAATATTATAGAGGTACAGCGCAGTCATAACTTTTCCGCCACGAGCAACATCTGCTTGCTCATACGGAAGACCAGTCATAAGTATTTATCTAACATCTAATTATGTACGTTAAAATGTTTTATCAAACCTGTCAAACGAACAACTTTGAAATGTCGTTGAACAAACTTCAAAATGTAAAGCTGTTCAAAGAAATAAAACCACCAAAATAACCCTTACACAGTAATTTATGTGTATTGATTATTCAAATTAGCTAAACCGAATGCATGGAATTTTAATCTGAATGTTCAAAAAATTATACTTAGTGTGTTTATGCGTACATGGCACATTGCACAAGCGTTTTAATATAATGTGGGTACCTATAACGAGATTCAAGAAAGATTCGAAAGATTTATTGTAGAATTATAGTTGCCTTCCTGCCTGCAGGTGTATTGTGTAGTACACAACTGATTAAATATTTCGATCATCTGAGCAGTGTGAAGTGTCTTCGAAAGAGTTACGTAATCAAAAGTTAACATGTACCCGTGACATTTGTAACCCTTTATAATATGTAAAAAAATCATATTTTATTTGATGTTCCATTCAAGTGGCCGTTGCGTATCTACACACGCATTTGGAGAAGAACACCTCGTTTCGCTTCTATATAATTTGGAAACGAAATAACTTTTAAATCGACATAATACCGCCACCTGTAACTTAAAGGCTGCAAACCTTACGCCTCCACGACGTTTCATTGCAAAATTGATTTCCTGATGGTATCTAACCTCCCGAGGGAACGTTGGATAAATAAATACTTTACGATAATCTTCGGAGATCTGAGACAGGCCAGAATTACAGCAAGGCCGGGATATTACTGCATTTTAATTCCGTTCCCGACACACCTCCGTCGCATTACGATTTGATATGATTTAGTGCGTTATTGTACGTGCCACGATGCGCAACCCTCGTATCGCATAAGTCAAATAAATTTTGGAAAGGTTGAAATGAGCGTAGCTGGCTGATCTCCATATCTCTCGCGTGTATTACCTACTAAATTACAATTAAGGTCGCCGTTTTGACATTTCGCGCTGTATTTAAAGGGCTCTTTAGTTATTATTTTGCCTTGGTAAGCGTGTTTTGGCATGTTTTATCTATCGTTTTTTTAATACAGCTGATTATGTGGTCTTATTGATTGTTGTTGCCTTCTTCTTGAAGATGGTACTTTGTATTCTGTACTTTGAATGATATCGTAACTTTTACTGCTGTTACTAAGAACTCATTAGCATTACTTAAGTATCATTAAACTGAAATTACAACGTAGATAAAAAAGCTGGATTGAGAAATGTAAATAAATGTTCTAATTAAAACCTCAGGTATGAATATAGACACTAATCCTTTTAAAAGCCTTGGGACTTAAGATAAAATGTAAGCAATATGGAAGACGCACTGATTCTCGCCATCCGCGGCAGAATCTCGTTTAGTACATCGATAAAAGTTGTAAAATGCAAATGGGGCTAGTGAAATGTTAAGAATCTTACGCCCACGCCTTCAGAACCGTTACTTCATTCACATATACATACATATATTTTCACACATAACGTTAACTTTTCGTATTCACTAATAAATATAGATAATGGTACTTTTTATGTAAAAAGTTTACATATATTTCAGACTTCCCATGGTATCGTATCAATTTATCGGCCAAACCGTTTAGTCGAACGGTAAAATGTTATCTAAGATACTGCTTTTGGTTTAAATATCAGCTATTTATGGTCCGTCTACGTTGACATACAAGCAAGTAGGATTTAGTTTGTTCATTTCGGAAATGTTAGATTTACGAACTTTCCATGAAACGTATGGTGATTATGCCTTTGGTTCTACTCGGGAAGTTTGTATTAACAATGATTTGCTCTGCCACGACTGACGACGACGTCTAGCTACGACATATTTTAAAGAATTTACTCCTTTTTATAATTGAACTTGCCTATCCATCAATCCCTTAAGTGACATTCTTTACCTTCGGTGACATTCCGTATTTTAAAGACATTGTAACTATTGAAGCATCCTTGTCGCCAGCATTAATCGTCCTATCTTAGTTAAAATTCTCAGGTATCCAGGATAAATTGGATTTTTTTCGTCTATTTGAGGAAAAGACTTATCGGAAACCTTTTATGCTCCTTTGTGCTAGATTTCAAGTCGTTGAATGTGGTTAATAGCTGTGGACATTTAGATACTTTATGCATGAAATCAATAGAATACCAACCTATTCAGTATCAGACGAGCCCGTACTCATACTTATCTAAATCTAAAGTTTCATAATAGGCATAAAATATTTATATTGAATCTATAAAAATACATCTAAATAATAATTCTACGTAGCAATTTGAATGTGATGGGAGAGTCGAGTGTGGAGTCCATATATCTAGACGGGCAAGACAATAGACTATAGCAGTGACTACATTTCATCCGATAATTGTAGAGGGCGCGTGAGTCGATCGTCGATGCGCAAGCGCCCCGAACGGCAGCTAAACGCCATTTTGTTATTAGGGATGCGATGCATCGATAATGTTCAATATTATTTATTATATCGATACGTTATTGATAGCTTAAGAACTATGAAATATATTATTCTCCTACTAATAAGGCACACACGAAAATATAAACGGTTATGCCTATTTATCTCTCAATTGTCAAATGGGGTAGATTTATCTGTTTCAGCGCAGATAATAATTTATGCAATCTAGACAAGTAGGTATGTCTTTTGTCAGAGCGGAGTTATTTATGAATGCCTACTCAAATTCCTAACCTAGAATCACGTGACAAATATTGGCGTGGAGTATTAGGACATGACAGCTAATTGTAGAATAAATAAATATTTATTAGTACAAATTCGAACAGCATTAATGACTGAAATATTTAAAACTATATTTGCTCATTAATAAAAATGCAATTAAGTAAAATATTTAATCAAATGAGATCAGTGAAATTTATTTATAGATAGATAACAAAAAAAAAATAAATACGGCGTGCACTGACACATCACTATTCTGAGGAAACGGGCCGTTAAAAATATTTAATTTGGTTGGCGCGTAACCCGTAATTACCTGTTACATAGTTATTCACGATCCACGGCCTGTGAGTAAATCCACTGCTCAAGTGGACTTGAAATGTTTACAGAAATGTACCCGCTTGTTGGTTTGTTTGAGAATTACGGGCACGCGGTCATTTAAATTAATTTCAAACAACCAATAATACTAAAATTCAGTGTCTCGGCACTGTGGCATTAACAGACCTTTATAGAGAACCTATATTCATGATGTTATGCCTGCAAGTATTTGTGCAATATTTAATACTCCAATTACATCTGATTTAACCCTTGTTATTTTTATATGATGTATCTATATAAAAATGTTTCAAGTGACTTCGCATTTCATTACTATTGATGGCTTACTAAAACCAATTAGAAATGCTGAAACCAGTTCGCAGGTTCTACAACAAGTGTGAGAACTTGAATTATTCTACGCCGTATAACATGAGCCCTCTACTTTTTTTTAGTAATAAGCCTATTCAATAATATAATTCAGTTAAGCAAAGGGGTCCGAGTTTTTGTTCGGTTTGGAGTGCTTTAATTCTAGCGAAGATGAAAAGAGCTTAATTATTAAAGAATGACCTTGTGGAGTGGAAAGGTTGATGACACGGCCGTTTATAGTAAATGATTTAGTATAGCAATTGTGCTAGATTGTTATCATAGTGTCTCTTCAAGAATTTCCTAATTAGATAACATCATTTCGCAAGGACTAAGCTGTTCACCTTTACGGATTTTTTAAATGTAATAGTTTCGACATCGGTGTCTTTGACTAGCGATGTTTCATGACTAAGAAACAAGAATTCTCACTTTTGAATTTGTGAATAGACTGCTAAATAAAAAATACAAAGATAAGATTAATATACCTGTAAGAAC
>JAKRBP010002665.1:3279-20270 GCA_022398575.1 Heliothis subflexa | reverse complement strand
TCCTCACAAACTTTCGCATTTATAATATTAGTATGATTAGCTAGTTAAGGAGCCACATGCGCTTACCTTTATATTATTGTGTTTCTAAAAATAAAACGGTATTCGTATTAACTGTCATCATAAGAGACCGGTTCCTGCCACCTTTTCAATGCACCTGAGTAGATTCCCGCGGTATGTTCGTTACATTTCTTCGTAAATTCTTTACTTATCGTTAACTTCAACTTGTTTTTCCTCAAAATGGTGTGATCGTAGACTGCTTAATGTCTTGATTCTTCATCTAGAATAGTTGTTTTATTATAGTTTGTTTTTGTTGTATTTGAGTCTATAATTGTATGTGCTAAAATGGCCTAGGGCAATAAGTGATTTGAAAACAAGAAAATCATGACGTAGGTTTTAGAATTTCTGCGATATCATTTCATCTGCGTGTTTTACATTAAGCTTTAAATCTTCAGGATGTACAGTTATTCATTAAGGATAGCGACAAATTGCCAACTGCTGAATCACTAAACCCGAACATTTTTTGTCGACATTTGAAAGTAACTGTCTCAAAATCCGTATGTGGCAAGATACGCATCTTAAGTAAAAAGCTGTAGCGGCAACTAATGTATGTTGCTGATACTCGTTGCTTGATAAATGTTGTAACTGACAACTGAGGCCACTACCTGAATGAAGCGCTCCAATTACTCTTGTTAATATATTGGTCGGACATCTTAAGTTAAATATTGTGTAAACGCTGTTTAAGTTCTAGTTTTACTTCACTATAATATTATGTGTAGTAGGTACCCATAGTAGCTTGTATTTAACAATTTAATAGCAACAATTTTCTAGGATAAGTCTTAGGGAACTGTGTCATGTATAAAAGCTGTACCTACGTTGTTTTCGTTTGTTTATCATTGTACAGTTAAGTCAGAGGGCGACAACACGTTCGAATATGCCAAAGTTGATATTACTAGCAATGTATGATTGCAGTTTTGAATTGAAATTCTCAGCTCAGTCTCAATAGGCTTTGCGCAGCTCAACTGTTGAAACATCTCCATTCTCCTCTCTTCTGTAAATCCATACCACTTTTTAAGTCTGGAAAAAATGGTTGCCGCTATAAGGATCTTGGCAAGAAACTGGTTTTGAACTAATCCCCTCCAGCTCAGTGTAAAATGTGTTATTTCTAAATGCAAAGGTGTCCAGAAACCAAACAGCCTGCTCTTACTAATGAAAATCTAAATTTACCTGATTCATAACAGAGTGATGGAAAATTTCAATGTATGGTGTAGGTATCAACTAATTAGACATAGTACCTACATAGGTACCTACTAATAAAACAGAAAAATACTGATATGTTGATGTAGGCTAGCTTTAAGTAGTTTTTCTTTATTTTCGATATCGGTGTGACTGGTCATTCATAATAATGTATATCACATGCATTAATTACCTATTTTAGTTAGTACAGTTATAACTGTAATTAATAATATTTATAATTTTTGAGGGTTATAACCCTCAAAAATTCAATGCGAAATAATTAGAAGGAAATCAGTACTTATGACGTGTATTACCATAAGCAGACTTAAATTTATTATTGCCATCAAAATAATACGAGTAATAATAGTTTTACAATCCGAGTTTTACTATGACTGGGGACTGTTCGGTATCCATGGTCGTAAACTTGAAATTGCCTAATGAATAACACGGGATTAAGTTTAATGGCAACTATACAAGTCTTGTCATTTGTGAGATTTTTATAATTAGAAATTATTATGAAAGTAGTGGTCACCCGCGGCTATTTCTCAATCGACATTAATTTTATTATCGTGATCTCGCATTGTTGATATTTAATGCCTAACTTATGGAAATCCAGGAGTTTCATAGTCCATGTAAACTATGATAATTTTCTTTAATCAAGAAAGAATTTCGATTGAAAACATTCCGTGAGCGATTAAAATTGCATCGTCGGTTAAGAGTATTTTAAGGCAGTTTGATGAATATCCTAAGTAATCACAGCGCACAATCACAACTTAACGTTTAGCATCAACATGAGAACATAATGTTCGTATGTTTTTATATTACCTTTTTCGCCAGTAATTACGAACGGTGAACATTAAAGTTTTGCTGGAGCACGGCAGCGAATATAAATCGGGTGTTTCATGAAATATCGAGTCGCAGCCGTGGGCTACGCGGCACGAACGCGTCGCCGCCCTTATCTCTGCCGATACGATTTTATACGATATTCGATTTTTCTTTTTCTGACTTTTATGGATCGGTTGTTCGCGGTGTATCGATAATTCGAGATCGGTCTTTTATGTTATAATTTCTATACAGGTAGCGACGCTCGCTCTGTATCGCTCCCGGTGGCTTCTAAAATACAACATTGTAACGTTGATTTGTGGGCTACTAATAAGAGAGCAGCTTTGGCACTATTTCAATGTTCTCAAGTGTTTAAGAAATCGCTCGGGTTACGATGGATCCTTTTTCCTATAAAAAGCGTTAAGCCATATAACCGGTTGCAAACCGCGTTCTCACAACGTACGGCCGCTTCATAACTGGCTACTTTATGCTATTGTAATGATCTAGGAGCTGCTACTGCCCACAAAAACACTCGCATTGTCTCTAGACTTGTTACCGTATACAGCCATGTATTTTATCACTTCGCGCGTCGCCACAGACACTTCCGAGAAAAAAGTTTCAAGTCGCTGCGTTTTTCTCTTTTTTTCTCTCAAACGCTGAGCGGCCGAGTTTATGCTAGGTAAATACGAACAGAACTGTGACAGTTTTCTTACCTTTGTACTATTTGTTTAGGCATCCCGAGCCAATAGGCCGTGTGTGCTGAACAAGTTGTAAAGATTATCTACATGTGCATACATAATCGTTAAAACTAATACTAAGCACCGACTATTTCACGGTGAGGTCGGTTAATGAGTATATAAAATGGAGATGCCGCTTATGAATTCCTGTTGTGTACACAGTTTTCGAAAAAGTTTCGCAGACGAATTATTCATAATGAGTATCAGAGAATGGAATTATTTCAACGAATTTTATGACTTATAGCCATATTATTACGACACTTTTCTGGTTGGCGATTGTCGCGCCCATGTTCGGAATTTATATGACGTATCGCTTTTAAATTTTAAAAAATACCGTGTTTGTAGCTCGAGGGTTGAGGGTACGATCGATTGAGTTTATGATGGGTATTTTTTATTATATTATGTTAATTCACTAAATATGTAGTTACACGGTTATGATTGCATGTATGAAAGTATTATCATGTACGGCGTATATGCTATCTGGGGTATCTTCCATTCAGTGCCTAGAATGATTGCTGAAGTAGCGATATGGGAGCATACTTACATAGGCATCAATTATGATAATGCAACGTTGCCATATGCAGATCCGGTGACTACCTATACTTTCCAATAAGAAATATTCAGAACAGTATTGAGTAATATGGCCAAAAATCATAATCATGCCCAATAAAATATAATGAAATATATTTTATTGGGCATGTTTACTATACATCGATTATTATGTATCAAATATTTTTAACCACTGGACCCATGTCGTGCAAGTGAGCACATGTTTATTTGCTTAACAAATGGCGTACAAACACGTCAACTTAGAAACACGGAATCAAGATCGAGGTATTGGCAAAAATATTTTTTACAGGAGTCGGTGTCAAAAATAAATAAAAAGCCTTTATCACGGGTAGTGTCGGCGTTTGTTGTCGTATCATAACTTGTCGCGGCGAGGTTCGTTACACGCCGGTAACGTTACACGACAAGCAACCGGACACCTCGTTGCGTGTTGCGTGCGTGTGGTGGGCGGTATCCCCGCGCTCCTACAAAATACAACAATAACAAACCAATAATGCTACCTTATATACAATATTAGCACCGATCTGTTCAGCAGGAATAGCGGAATAATCTGTGTAAATAACAGAGGTCACGAGGCTGCGCCCTCGCTGCACGTATCACTTACAGACTACATTCCGTGCCACGCAGACGTCAATGTTGTTGCCGATGTAGCTAGTCGTGTGTTAACCAAAACGGTGATGCTATCGCTTCTAAGAATCGCGAGAATTTTTACTATTGATACTCAAATCCAAAACAGGATATTAAGCCGCATAGAAACGGCTCATTTTGTTTATATTAGTAAACCTAAACTATCATAATCTGTTACATTATTTGCATAATAAGGTAATATATCGGGATTAATTGGAATATATGTATAAATTTTTAAACTGTCAAACACCAATAAATATTGTATTACAGTTTTCACTAAAAATCTTTTTATTACGAAGAAAATGACGACTTTTAGGTATAAAGTTGTTCATAAATATTATTTTACCTGCCAATAAAATCTTAAATAAAGCTTACTATACATTTTCTTGCATTAGATATGTTAAAGTCAAAAGCCATAAAATATTTCCATTATACTTATTAATTGATTTTAGCTCCCGAATCATAAAACAGTAAATGTTCATAGCCAAGTTTTGTGTAATTAAATAAAACAGAAAACTCACCTCACGAAAAAATATCTTGATTATAGAAAAACACCTAGCATTGATTGACTTATTGTAAGATCAACACGGAGATCCGAGTACGCATGATTTAATCACGTGAGATCAACGACCAGTCATTGTATCAATTTAGTTGTCAACGTAACAAATCGATTGTATCCTGACCTGGCAGAACTGTGAGCATTTGCGAACCGCTCCCTCGCCTCGTAAATAAATTTTAATAATAGCCCATGAACTTGCTCCAAGCTTTGGGCTATAATTTTTCATTTATTTATTGATATCTAATTATTTAAACTATCCTTAAAAATAATCCAACACAACCTTCTATTCGTATCGTTCTGCCCCCGTTCCTAAATCTACCATGCGGCGGAATGCCGGAGAACGAGTTTTGTATCCGTCCTGCTCGTTTCTACGTTATGGCTATTTCCGTCCTTGTCGAGCGCTTGTCATTTTCTATAAGTTTTTCTAACATTCTCCGCTTGCACCGCCCCCTCTATTTCGGCCAAACGCCCGTCTTATGAGCGATAACTTTTGTTTGTTCAACAGTTATCACTATTGTTTGACACACCGATGCTTGTTACGCTCGCTTTGAGTGTTTGCTCACTTAATGAAGCTCTGTTACCTCATCCTTCTAATGACTCTTTATTTATTTCAAATACACATTAGTCTTAGTCACCTTCAGTGTTACGTTACGAAATAGCGACGGAACTGCGAGCGCTAAGCTTTTGTATTCTTTACTTTGTTGTCTGAAATCGCTTTGAAAGATAATTGTGTTCAATAATTAGGAGCCTATAATTCCTCTGATCAACATAAATTAAAACATGGCTGATAACATTGGAGCAATAAAATACGACAATATTGAAAATGTTCTTTGACCGCGTCTCAAATCTTAATCTAAGCATGCGGGCTCAGCGGCCGGCGCTGCTTAATGCTAACGAGTTACAAATTAAAAGAGACCGAGACGTGTGCCAAAGGTAACTTTATGGGCTTCGCATGTCTTATATCAATAAATTATTAACTACGCTCCTTGTTTGATTTTACATTCATACTTATTATTATTTACCTTAAAGTAGACTTTAGGGCCTTTGTTTATAGTCTAAAATTGTGTACGAAACATTTGAACAGAGACTTTGGAACTTAACCCTTACGACACGGCATTAATGTTCAGTTTGTAGTGACATGGGTGGGGATGAGCATGTACAAATAGTAGCGAGTAAGTAGGTATTTGAGCGTAAGCGAGGAGAGGCGAGAATCTTTAGTTTTAATTAATACGCTGAATCTAGGCACAGCGTATTCGCTATTTTCAATTAGTCGCCGGCGCCAGTAGCATGTTTTGAGCTATGTGATTTAATGGGATCCCGTATTTCCCATACAATTTATTATTAACCTATAAGTTTCGCCACGAGTGAGGTCAATAGCGAGCTCAGTCATGTTACTAGCGCAGTAACAATCACAGAGTGGCCATGCGATAGCTTATAATGAATATTTCATTGCGGGACGGTTACTTTTACAAGCTGTGTATACCGCTAACGTCTGTGAGCGCACATGAGTCATAGGTCATTAAAATTAATAGTTTTCAGCAAACCCTCAAGCTACGCTTTGACTTTAATGTGCTACAGTACTAAACACTTGGACCGTTACCCACGAACCGTAACGTATCATAAATGGCTTTGATATTTGTCCAGATAGGTCTCATTGTTTTCTTCTTTCATATAAAAACTAGCCAAAAAATGAGTAAGTCAAAGTTTAAATTAAAATTTATAAATATCAAATTATAATTTTCTGATCAAGTTTCCAAGTACAAGTTATATGAAGTTGTACAGAAAGCGAGTGGCGAGCGCGCGGCGTCCCGTCCGACTGTCCGACTGTCCACAGTCACGAGCCCATGTTCACTTGATGTTATTCTCACGACTTTTCTCACAATTTGACACCAAATAATAATTATCACGTCGGTTGTCAAATATCTAGTGTCAAACAGATCACCTACACTTACTGAATAAACTGAGAAAACTAAGTGTGAAATTGGTTCATGTACCGAGAGTTCCTTATAACGACGTTGTTCTGTGAAGCGATGACATCGATTTAGAAGTTTAATTTTTATAATGAAGTTTTTGAACATCCCAACTATAACAGGAGGCATGTATTTTGACGTGAAACAGAATGTCTCAATTATGTAAGGGATCTCTTATTCTTTGGAAAATCGCGTAGCAGTAAAGACTTGTCGTAGCCATCCGTAGCGAGTCAACAAAACAATTGGGGGTCACAAATATTTCTGTTTATTACTTTGATTAATTGACGTTAATCATATGCACATATTTAGCTGTATTGTAAATTTAATCTAAAATACATAATGTCGATGAACTCTTGGACAAGTGGGAAGAAAAGTAATAAACATTTTTATAGTCCAACCAGCCTATTCCTACGGATTTAGTTTACGATTTTTTCTTACTATTGCGTAACTAATGTCAAGCCGTCGGCTGTTGATAATTAAATATGTTGATATTTATAAAGTTGTTTGTTTATGTCCGCCTGTTTCGGCGATAGGCTTCACTAACGCCTCGTAAATAAGATGTGTCGCTGCGTTTTAGCATAAATGTAATAAAACTGTCTATAATCTGGCAGAGAATGCGATAGTATGGCAACACGACAGAGTCATACGCTGTCGGCTTACGTTAGAAACTTTCCGCCTTGAGAGCAGCACGGCGTTTAGCCCCAATACAAGCCGACGCCTTTACCTACCAATCAACGACATAATGACCGGCTAATCAAAAGTAAGGCATTAATTTATTAAAGTCGAGTGAACCAGTAGTTAAAGTCGGTTTAGCGCAATAAGTCGCAGATTCACAGCGGGTACGTCGGAGAGAGGCTTCCGGCGTGCGCGTGCGCTTTCACGGCGCACCACACCTCACAGCCTTCTATGCGATCTTGTAAATTTCACGACACGTCATTTTATTATTAAATTATTCGACATTAATTATTACCTACATTGCTTTATATTGATAACACACAATCGTGTTGTTTCTACATTTGTTTTGTTTAATTAAAAATTCCGCAAGTGTTTGTTACAAACCAATATTACGAACCCTTGTTTTGAAAGTAAAAGCGTTTTAATCCAACAATCCATTTAGTTACGGTACCACGCATAGTATGTAATTACTATAACGACAATCATGACTTTAAAAGAACATTTAGTTAAATTAAATAAACACGGAATGTCTTGTTAAAAAACGTAGAGGTACAAACAAGGTCTAAGCTTCGGCACCGAAATTAGTTTCTTAATCAGAATGCCACGGTCATTTTAGTAATTTATAGCATCGTCTATACGTTAGTGTTTGTTTCCTCCATCGGCGGGCAGGTAACATATTTCTTGAGACAGCGGGGGGTGTCTGGGGCAAAGTTAAAGGATGCGCAGGAGTGCCCCTGCGCGGAGGCGGCGTTACTTATATATACCATATCGAATTTATTCGTCCAAGAGCTATAAAACAATAGTCGTGGTTAGAAATTATGTCGCTACGTTACTACAGAGGAGCTTTTACAATTTACTTTAGGTGTCTATTAATGTTATCTGCAAACCCACTGAAAAAAAAAACATGGAAAATTATCAACCACATTTTATACAAGTTTCCTTGCACGCATAATCCAAAAACGATTTCAAATTAAATAATAATTGCGTTAGTTAGAATGTAAATTAAAAATGCAAAAAGGATCCTACCGTCAATCTCGATTAATATTCTCTGGCTGTAGTCAGGATGTCTCGCACACCTGTGACACCTTAATGACTCCGTGATAAGTTAACAATTAACATGGAGCTATGTAGTTGACCATTTTCCCCTCTAATTGCTACGCAAATAGAATATTTTGTTTGAAAATGCGTCAACGCAATTATTTGTATGGTAAAACGAAACCAATTTACAGAAAAAGTATAAAAACAAAATGAATAAAATTTACTGTATCCAATACATTTAACCTCTTATCAAACGATTTATCATATAGAAATAACAAGGATCATTACAATAGGTATTTATTTACACAGCTCTCTAGTAAATACACTTGCAGATAGTCGCATAAATAAATGCAGTTTATTGTTGTTAATAAAATTCTATATGCGGCTCCTGACGCCCCATCTTTTTATAGGGCACCTTTGTAAATTACGTTAGGGCAGAGCTTACCTGTGGCCACGCCGTGGAATCGATTAGGTGCGTTTCGAACATATTTTCGACGGAGTTCCATTCGATGACTCGCTCCAACTTTTGTCGCTTGATTGCTTTTTGATGTGGCGATAAATGTGACTTATGTGGTTTTGGGTTAACAGCGAATACATTTGTGTAATGATGGGTTTGTGCACTACGGGCGGGGATCGTTTAAACTTTAATGTGTAAACGTTGTTATTAGGGTCCTGGTAACGTACTACAACTGAGCGGCTACGTGAATCTCTCGTTTCCTTCACAGCTTCATTTACTAATTCATAAAGTCTTTCGGTAATTAATACATCAGTAATAATGAATAGAGTGCGTAAATGAAAATAACTATTCATTCTTACGTTCATTAAAATAGGCTATTAATTATTTCCAATACCTTATAAATATGCTATAATTTATAAATATATTCTGCGGCATTACATAATATAAATTTAATTTTATATCTGGTTTTGTAGGAAGTTTTATAACACCTTTAATAAATGCACGCGAGGCTCATATACGAAACTTTTATGTTTCAGGTATGCATAGCTGCGGTACTTAGAAGTTCTCAAGTATTGAGCGGTGAGTTTAATAAACAATTCGCGTTTTAATGACATGTCTCGCACGGCTGCATTATAGCCAACACACGAGATAATCACAGAACACTTATCAAACAAAAAGTATTTTAATTTACCGAGGGGCAAGAGCTTCATTCCTGCATGCCAGCATGCCCTCAGATAGATCGACTCAACCTAGATCGCCGTTGGCAAAGAAGCATTCAGCTACTAGTCAATCTTGGGCAGGCATGCGGCGGCCATCTTGGATCCGCGGACAGACGGACGGACGAGAAGACGCTCCGACTGTAATTGCAACGCTATTCGCCCCCAGCCGTTTTTCTAGAATAGTAATCCTGCAAACTGTGCTTGATACGGTCGTGTGTCCCTAGCATGCGACACAGCCAATACACACGACACTACATTTTTACTTAATTCTCTACTTTGCTTATTTAAAGTCCACCACGATGTATTTTTGTAAAATCACTAACCATTCATGTTTTATTAAATTACTAGTAATTAGTTGTAAGTTATCTTGTTGGCTGGGTGTCTGTAAGTGTAATTATCATAAGCAGTCCCCAGTGACACCCGTATTAACCACAGTGAACTTGCTCAGAGCTATTTCAGGACAAGGTGTTGAAAAGGGCGTTAATACATTAACGTCCCTGTTTGTAGACTAACAGCCGATAGAAACTTTAGATAGTATTTCTTTAGAGAAAACGCTAAGATTTTAACTATTATGTAAGGCACGTAGTCGGCCTTAAATGGTCTGTAATTGTAGGTAGTTGTGTATTAGTTTTTGTACCTGTGATTACAGTCGCAACGATCCGACACCAGGTTTTTGCTACTTCCGAATGATATATTGTAGGCTTAGACGTGAACGGTGCGCCAGATACTGGGCTGCATGAACAAATAAAATGCGCCTTCGCTTTCAAAGAAAATTACGTTCTGAATTCAATAAGATCAACTTTTATTTTATTTGAACGAGCGCAGAAATAATCCTGCAAATGTCATAAATAAATTTGTTGTATAGTTTTTATCTTAACACTATTTATTTAGAAATTCGCAGCAAGATACACAATACTATGAACCGGAGCTTTGATCATAATATGTAGAAGCACAGCTGCATACCCCACACCAAGCAATTACTGTTAAAGATTGGCAATTCCAAACAGTAGTTGCTTGTAATCTAACAATTGCAGAAATGTCGCCGTTATTTCTGCAGCATGATAAACATTGATCAATTAACGCGCCTAATTCCAATCTGGGCTCAGGTCTCGGTGACCAAACTCGGCGGTATAACGTAACGTTCGAGATTTCCCGAGTGGACCGGTACAGGCCACTTTTACCAATAGCATAACTTAAATTAAGAACACAAATACATTTATCATTCGCCTTTCGGAACAATGAGAATAATTTATGTACTGCTTTTCTAGCCCACACGAGTGCCGTGTTCGTTATAATGCACGACATAGATTTTGAATCTTTGACATTTGTAGATTGTGGCTACATACGTCTGTCCTCTACGTCTTTATTCTGCACACATTGTTATTTATTTATTGCTTTGTTTTTCCTGACTTATATTGCTTCGTGATGACATTATTTGTGTATCGGAATCGAAGTTTATTTTGCCAATGACAAAAATAGAAATAGCCTTTCTATACCTAGATGAAATTTTAAAAATATGTTACCTACTTGTTTTGTCACCTATAACAAACAAATACTTAGAGGAAATTAAATTTGACACAATTGGAGAATACGATAATTTCAAGCTTTATGCAAATCAATACATTTCTAATTACTTGTTTAATTTGAACTAACTGCACCTTTATTTAAATTAGAGTCATTAGCTTTTTCCTAAACTGCTTTTACTTATTCACAGGCCGATATGCATACATTTGTCTAAATTAAAAGCCTTTTAGATGTGGCTTAATTAGTCAACGGTGACATGCGACATTTTGACTGCGACTGAAGGAAGTGAGTTGTTTTATTTAGATCACAGTAACTGGAGTGAGTTTGTCATTCAAGTCCGCATGTAAGTCGATTTTGTTTGTATAAATGTCTCAATTTCTATTTGAGCTGGTCCGCCGCGGAAGTAGTGCGCTAGTTTGAGCGTGGCGTGTGTCCGACCACTGTGAGAATATGTATTCATTACACTTTGCATGCGAGTACGGGAGGTCTATTCTTAGATTAATGACACTGTTAAATTTAATTATCTTTATCTATAGGTAATGTAATGAATCAATCAACGGTTCTATAATAGCGAAACGTTCGTTTAACGCAGATAATTTATTCAATAAATTGCGGATTGTTAATCGGCATACTTTTTTTAGGTATGACGGATTTCTAAATATAAAAAGCACTATTATCATTAAAAAACAGTTTCATAGATTCACTTGTTTTCATTATACAACTCATCTCTTTAGGAGAAGATCTTAGGACGATAAAATTGTGTGCTAATGAGTCAGCGCATTTTATTTTAGTTGTCCAAAAGAAATATTTGACGCAGTAACCTGAAACTGTTTTGTATATTTTACGCGGGCTCTTGGGCGATAATTTCGATACTCGGCCGGCCGTCTGGCAGGCCTAACGTGGCATTTATGATTTATAATCCGGCCCCCGTCGGGTCCCCTCTTCTCAGAGACAGCGGACTTAAAAATAATTTTGATTTTAAATTGGAAGCAACTTATTAAACTGGGGTTTTATGTGATGCGACATTGTAAATGATTGGCGATGTATCGGCAATCCAGTCACATGAACTAGAATATATTTATTAACACGTAAATAAATACTTTTCGTAAGTTTTCTGATAACAAAAGTAAGTATATTTGATAAAGTATGTTAAATATATGTATCGGTTGATAAATAATAGGCCAACGATATGTGGAGTGTACCAATGGCAAGCAATAATTTCTGTGTTACCAATTATAGCGACATAATATTATATTACAAAAACGTAATCTTGATATCAATTAATAAATTACATAAATTAATAAACCACATTTCTGCATAGTAGTAACAGTTCTCGGTACTTCAGAGAAAAAAGGTCGATCGGTACATACATATTTACTGTGACTTTACATGAAATATGTTCCGCAGACAGCATTGCATACAAGAAGACATAAAGTATGTTGGTTAATTGCGCATAGTACTTGCAGCTATTTAATAACGGAGATAATCTCGCGTGATGCATACACGCGAGTGACACTCACATGCGAGCATAATGCAGTGACAAACTGCTGATGATTCCCGCATTATGTATCGGCTGAACGTTTAACACGACCACTGCTCTCGCCACCTAATTACGACAGTCACGCTTCAACTAAGAAAATCTTTTGTGCTCTTTTTCCGAGCGTTGAGAAATGTAACAAAACGGGTTGAAGAATTTTTTTAGTCGGAATGACTTTTAGTGTCACGGCTTCGACCGGTGACGGTTTAATGAGAAAGCTTTGTGATCGCTGAGCAAGTCGACTCTGTGTCGAATTGTCGTTGTGCCGTTCTTCAAGTTTTATTTTACAAGGATCGCGACCGATGCCCATGTAATCCGTCAAGTCTTTACGACATGAACTTTTGATCCTTCCAAGTACTAGAATTCTTGTGCCTTTTATGGAAAAAACGACTGCGGCGAAGGATTTGCAAGTTAATTCGGTATAATTATGTAAACTGTCCAAATTATTCTTTTGTAACGGTATCGTGATTGATGTAAAATATTCTTTGGAGCCGATAATTTACGAAGAATATTCGTCGATACAAAAAAAAATGTGTTGCAGTGAATATCGAAATTCATTAAATTTATAGCGGTTGGTGAGGGGAGGGTCGCTCGTGACGGTGCGACGTAGCGCCGCGTGTTGGTGTCGTGTCGCGCCCATGACGAATCCTCCTCGATGACCATACCCTGGACCGCGCTCGTTATGGATTTCCAACGCTGTATATAACTTGGCACATAATGTCTTTCAAGAGCTTTTGAAGCTTAGTTATGCACCTAAAAACTTAACACACGCTCTTATTTGACAAACAAATAATATTAGTCACCTAAACAGAGTAGGTCTCACCCAATATTTTAAGGGCTCGCAGCCTATTTTACAGCCCCCAGGCGTTTACGATTTACATTGCAATTGCACAATAATTTTATTGCAATAGTCAGAGAAACCAGTCGCACTGCTGCGTGTTGCTACAGAAGCACCTGGTTCTAGTAATGCGTGCAATTTTGTTCAGCCTGTAAAAGATAAGCCGAGGTATGTGGGCAAAATATTTATACGTGTGTGTGTATATCTGTATGTACATGTATGGTATCTGTATCGTAATGGTAGACAATTATAAATCTTTCAATGAGTTCACAAGTAACCTTATTAGATCTCACACTGATCTCACGAAATGTGTTTGGTAAGGGTTCTGTTGACGAAATGTGTATAGGGAAACACGACTGAAAACCAGAGAATTCACAATTGGTAGTATTACAGCAAGTACTACGATAATGGCCAGGACACAACCGTGGTCACATGCCACTGTAATTATAATGTACGTTGGTATTCGTAGGTCAAACCACCATGATGAAAGAAACTTAACTGCTGTGCAGTTAAGTTTCTTTTTCAGATCCCACGTCCCTGGAACTAAAATAAATCGTTCATTCTAAAACTTCGATTTACTTTTATTGTCTATCTAAATAATGAAGTTCTAAACTATCTAAACAAAAGATCAATATCTCAAATTCTCTGACAAATAGTTTAATGAATTTAATATAGGTAGTGGCAGAGGGTTTTAACGGTTCAAATGTGTGTTTAATTTAAAATGATTGCAAAACACCGTAAACTGCTCCAGGTTAACTGGTATCCATCAAAGGAAATTCTATGAAATTGGCCATTGTGTCGGCTGAGCCCATAACTCGAACCAGCTTAGAAGGATCGCTCTTTAACCCTCGGCTCGCTTCGTGATGTCGCCTCGACCCCGGGCGAATCTATTTTGCCCATCATAATCGCTGCTTTCAATTTACGGTGGCTATTCTATCGCTTGATATATAGCACCGTTCGATTTCCAATGTTGGTTATTGTTTCATATCGTTTTAACCCTTGAGGTGTACTGTTAATACACAAGATTATTACAAGAACAATAAGGCGTAATGACTAATATATTTTAAGGTAATTCCAATATCCTAAACGTCTATGTATAAATTAAGTACCGTATATGAATGCCATGCAGATAGGAATTACATTAAATAAACTCAGAAGCATTCCGATACACACGGGAAGTATGGAAACCTTATCAATAAGGCGACGGGGAGTCCGATCATATCGTTCGTTGAGCAGAGGAATATCTACTCAGAGAGTTACGAATACGCTCGCACATTACCTTATTTCGAAATCGTGACTGGAAAAATATTATATTATCCATTCATACACATTATGTTAATGTCTATCAGTTATATTATTACCTAAGTATCGTACTTAGTCATAGCTTCAATTTATGATTGAATCATTTCGATATGTTCGGACATTTTTGTTTGTTCGGGCTGAGGTTACTAATGAACTATAAATGTTTTATTGTTCATGTAAGCGGGAATACTTATATAATATTTAACTGTAATTAGAAAGTACTTATGGGGGAAATATTATAAAGTTATAGTGTGACAAATTCACTGTGAGAGAACTTGTAGCTTTATGATTCTGTGGCTTACTGAATCGTGAACAAAGATGGCGTCCGGGAAATTGTTATTGGTAATGGCTGGGCCGAGTTCAGGCGAGTGGCGAGCACGGCTTCGATGTGATTCATCAATTTTGGTTGGTCCGCCACCATTTTGAGATTTTCCTCGAGATAGTGTTCTTGTGACTTGCAACACTGGTTTCTCATGTTTTCATTGTCTATTTGCATGTCAGTCATACTTTGAGATACTAATTTATTCTGAGTGTTGTAGATTTAATGATGTTATCTTACTGGTATGTAGCACTGAAATTTAATTTGCCATAGCCATTAATTAGAATTATCCAACAAAAAACGATATCTATATTTTTCACCCGACTGCCAAGAAGACTTATGTTTTTTATCGCGTTAGATGCTGTATGTATACTTTATAGGCTTATATTGCAAAATTTTCTTAGCCATTGCGGTGGTGAAAATTTTGCTGGGTACATAAAACAATGCAAAATACTAAGCTCAGAGCCTGCCAATGATTTTTAACGGTAAACGCCAGGTATAAGGTTCCAGTACTTAGAACTGGGTTCTGCTTAGCTTTCACTTAGCAACTGGCATGCACGACAAGACACTTGCCACTTATGTCGAATCATCTACATAAAATTGGTGACACATGTTGTATGTCTGTGATGCAATGAAGAACAAGTGTCGGGACAGACGATAGCACTCTGTGACACTATGCAGATTGAAATAACACCTGCGTACAGTTTTATTGATAAATTGTTACAACTGAATGCCGTTGTTTTATTTATGAACCTAATTTTATTTTGTTTTTGTCATTCTGAAGAAAAAATTTATTTGCAGAAAATTAAATGTTTCTGGTCAATTTGTGACGTTCAAAGATATAAAATAAGACTTGACTTGAAATGAATATTGTGTAGAACCGGTATTTTCAATTAAAAACGACTCACTTACGTTAAGTGTATTTTAACGCTTGATACATAAATTTAGAGTAAATAAACTACAATACAATGTAAGCTGAGCTGTTTATTTTCTCGCGATATTACGATTGAAGATAAAGTTATATGATGTCTCTCGCCATCAACCTATAGATAAGCTAGTGTTATCCTTGTTTATTTGTCATAAAGAATCGTTGCTAATTGGCCAGATTTATCGCAATTAAACTGGAGACATGATAGTGAGAGGAAATGATAAGTTTATTTTATAAAATTCCTGTACCCATATAAATTCAGAAATTTTGAAGAAAAAAATGAAGGGGATATTAGTAGCGTATATAAGTATAATTACAATATTGAGGTTAATCGCAAATACTGACCATAAGCTTCGAGTTTGTGTGCGATGTTTCAGTTATATATATTTTCACATCTATATTTCCTGAACTAAGATGCAGAGTATAATACAACTATTATGATATGTAAAACATAGGATTATCAGATCAATAACTACCGAGAACCAACTACGGCCTACTTTTAAATGTTGTACTTACTTTAAAAAAATCATGTACCTTAGTTACAATAATAGTTCTCAATACATAGATCGTCGATAAAAGCATTAGTTCAATATGATAAGAGCAAATATATCACGTTTATCGGCGACATTTGCAATCTCGATGTTAAACTGAGAATTGTCGTAATGAGGCTTATCTCACTGAAAGTTATGTTCCCTGTAACGGCTAATGTAATATTGTACTTTATATTTTCTATGACTTATCTTTCTGAAGCAGGATGTGTATAAATAAAAGGGATTTGTACACCAGTAAGCTGGTAGTACTATTTCACCTTGTAAGGTAAGATCTATTGATTGATAATGATGATGAGCATAGGTACTAACTTCAGTCTGCTGTAACGATAGTAAGTGGGCCTTCAGAAACAAGGATATCATTGAAGTTGCTATCTATTATTTTAGCATTCACTAAAATACTGTACTTTTTTTTTAACTCAAATACTAAAACGCTAATTCAAATCAGGCCGATAAATCAGCAATTTCGAATATCAAAACAAAAGATAGCCCCCAAAAGCCAGCCTTTGGTCACTTCCTAAATGTTTTGGCTGGGAAGAAGAGTGGTTGCAACAAACTCCCCAGCTACACATGTCCTTCATATTCACTTGT
>JAKRBP010002640.1:27908-39567 GCA_022398575.1 Heliothis subflexa | reverse complement strand
AGAATTTTTGTCTGTCTGTTTGTATAACCGTTATAGAACTGACTTGCTGTCGATTGTACAAGGCACAAAACATATTGGCACCAAGAAAAAGCTTTTGAAAGGTATTGCCACAATTTGATTGCTCTTGTAGTTAAGAGCAAAATTACTACAAAATTGAAGTAAAGAAAAACTATTCCTTTATATGTTATGAATAAATACACCAAAAGGCGTTGCCAAAATGCAAATCGTGTAAATGTATCTTTGGACCGGACGCTACTGTTCTACCATCTCAAGTAGACCATTTTAGAAAGCTTTATTCCACAGAAAAGTAGCCAAAATTTATAACATTTCTATGGCATTATCTCTCAGATAAATATCTACAACTTTATCTGGAACCTTTGTAACTGGCCCTGATGCTTTTTTACTTATAAATATTTTTTGGATATAGTGAAAGTAAATAAATTTGTACTCAAATTAATAACTTTGTATTTTGTATAAACACTTATGAATATTTTTACATTATGTACATATTTTAAACAACTATTATACTTAGATAACTATTTACATTTAGCAGTCTTTTTGGATGTTTACTCTAAACTCTATATACTATCTGCGGAACGGCAGCATGATTGTATAACTGCTGATCTAGCCGTAGATGCTTAAAACTGAAACTACCTTAATGACTTATTTATTTACAAAATTTCTTCAATCCTAATGTAGGTTCTTAGTCTTAAAATGGACAATTAACACCTGGGTGCAAAAATGTACAATTGTCACCTTGTCGACAAGATCCTTTTCGCTGGAAATAAATGCAAACCGCTTTGCGACCCCCACGAGCGCCTCCTCTTCCACGCTGAGGGCCATCCCAGTTTCCGGCGTTTTTACCTCGCCAATGTCCGCCATTGCCACGACCCCGCATGGCTCCACGGAAATTTCCCATACCAGGAAAACCATCTGGGCCAGAAGGTGGAGGCCCTTGTGGTCCAGACATGTTGAACTCCATTGGAAACATATTTTGTTGCATATTAAATCCTTCTGGTGGTACAGGAAACATAGGATTCGGCCCTCCAAACATTTCTGGTGACATCATCATATTTTCTGGAGGCATCATCATCCCCGGTGGTAGGCTACCGGGTGGAATGGCTCCAGGCGTCATGGGCCCTGGCATGCCATTGGCCATTATATGCGGTGGTACTCCACTTGACCAGTCAGCGGGAACCATGTTACCACCCTGAAACCCTGGCACACCAGGAAATTGTGGGTTTGGAAAAGAATTAGGAAACTGGTTCATGTTTGGTGGGAACATATTGGGAACATTCATGTTTGCCGATGACGGCGGTGCATTACCTTTAGGTTCAGGCCAAGGCATATTTCTAAAATCACTTATATTATCTTGGTTACCGGTGACGTCATCGAGAGGTATAATCGTTGGTTCCGCATAAGGATGCGTTTCTGGATCAGGCTCAAATGCAGAGTCGGGGATCATGGATTTGGAGAAATAAAGAGGCTGTAATGTTCCTTTTTGTCGTATTGCTTGAATATCTTTTTCTTTACTATTTTTACCATGCTCGACCTGTACTTGTCCATCGGCGTCAACAGGAATCAAGGGCCTCCAATTAGTCTTTTCCTCCATGACGTCATCATTACTTAGATTTCTTCCTTTCTGGAATGCATCTCTTTCGTGAATCCTTTCTAAGTATTTCATATCAGTAAACGTTTTCGTTACATTGACTCTTTCAGTTTCATCAAGTTCAAAATATTGGATTTCCTCCAATTCAGTATCTGGTTTCCACTTAATACTCTTTTTCGGACCCTTTCTTTTATGGTAGCACAATACTCCTTTGAGTCCATTGATGGTTAAAGTGTGCGGTTCCGTTGTGTCCATTTTCTCTTCATTATCTTCCTTAGAATCATTTTCTTCCGTGTTTTCATTTGCATCCATATTTTTCTCTGAAACTTTTTCTTTATTGTCTTCTGTTTCGAGGGTATCTTGGTAAAATCGTGGTGGAACCGATTTGCTTTCACTACTTGGACTGCTCATATTCGTGGGAGTGTGTGGTGGTGATCCATCATTTCCTGGATTGCCATCCTTAGATCCGCTTGTACGTCGTTTTCTTTTCTTTGGATCTCTTTTGTTCGTCGCTGAAGCATTTAGCGCATCCATAAACATGTCACTTTCTAACAACATTATTGCTGAAACAAACAAAAACTATTGTAAGATAAATATAATTCAAAATGCATATTGCACCTGTCGAAACATCAAAAGGTAACAGAAAATAAATAAAATAGCTAAGTCTAAAATGTAGATCTTGACGGGTTCCAATAAAACAACTTTTCTTTTTCAATAAGTATCTACTCACTTATTATCAAATCTACGAACACTAAGTACGACCGTATATTACTTATATACTTGAATGGTGAGTTTAATTAGTATTTTTTTTGTATAAAAGACAAATATGGCGATGTTTTTGCTAACCCTATCCTAAGAACGCCAGGCAAACTTAAGAACGCGTCTATAACTGCTTATGGATTTTATGAAATTATGTTTCTAGGCTCATAACTTTACGCTTATTTTTTTCGAGCTGTTTCCTCCACTATGCTAGAAGCAGAAGACATATTCGCATTGATTATTATCTACTTTGAAATATAAAAAAAACCTACAATAATTAAAGTAACGAAATATGTTTACTTAGATGTTAAGCCGATCGTCCACCCCAATATAAATTTTAATGATTTACTTTAGCGCGCATTTGTGTTGGTAGATGCGTGCATAGCGGGAAAACTGGCAATTATAAACTGCGCTAGCTAAACCACATTTGACGGGAAACCATCGGCTTAAAATGCCCCCAGGCACTTACGATACAAAATGAATTTAAATGAAAATGGATCGGGTTGGTAACCTTCGTTTTGTGGTATCTTTCAATCGTAGGGCGCAACGCCAAGCAAGAGACTATGCATATCTACTCAGCGAATTTAGATAATATAAATAATATTATAATGAGGTCACTATTATTTGGTGAAGCAGACTTGCCAAAAACAAACAAACATCAGCATGCATCCGACTACCTAACTAGCATCAAATTGTGTACTAATTAGGCAGGTAGGTACTAGTTTTTTACACAAGAAATTACTAGATTTAGTATTAAAATATCGCAATCAGGAAAAAAATCTGACGCTCATTCGTACTACGACGTACCTTTCTCGAGTTCAACGACCAGACAGATAGTGAAAGTTACTTCGCGTGGCGCAAACATGAATGGTATCTACTTCGTTACGAGTAACTAATGAAAATACTACTTATTGTAGTCTGAGTCAGCAGATAATAATTCTCTCAATTAATTATATTATTGATATATGACTACTAAATAGTACAGATGTAACGCAGTTCTTGCTGGGCTTTATAATAGCATGTAGATAGTCATATTGTTTGTATGAGGTTTGACGAACTACTGGAAAATAATCCGATGTGAACTCACCTTGTGGTATCTAGGTTAGTTCGTTGTTGTCAACTAGGTAATTACTAATTACAATAAGCTTTGTGGAAGTGTGAAGCGAATATAAAATAAAATCTATTGGACGCATTTTTATGAAGTAGTACCTTGTGGGAATATAGGTTTAAGCCATCTAACTAATGATTAACGTTATCAGTTAAAAACAACTATTTTTTTTTAAAGGAAATACATTCATCATCACACAGAGACAACATCCTTGACTTTTGGTTAATGAACAAGACTTACAATTAATCGTCGTACGTTTCAATGTTTTTGGTAAAAAAATAACTGCCCTGCGATCAAGTCGCGAGCGTCTAGGCGTCCTAATTGGTAAAACGTTGATTCCAAACACCAACAATATTTAGAAAAAGGTTGATTGTTACAACTTAATTTGTAACGATAGGTCACAAAAAAAAACTATGATAAAAGTTGATTGCCTATTTATCTACTTGATTAGTAAGCTTTAATAATTACCGGCTCACTTGTTAAGGCGGTGTATTAGGTTCCACAAAATCGCTTTAACCCGGTTTTCTTTAAATATCTCGTTATACTGACTGAGCGCTGAGTAGGTACAGACTACCTTTTATAATTCATAAACACTCCTAATATCCGCGAAACTATAATAAAGCGCCATAATAACAAAACGTACTACAGTAGATAATCATCACTTATAGGTACTCCATTTCAGTAGACACTTAACATAAGATGATAAACAATCTTTTAAATTGTTATAATTAATCAATGAAATCATTACTTTAAGCAACAGTTTATGTGCAAGTATCAAAAAATCTTTTGACTTTTTTAACTTTAGTTATCTGCCTACTCAAATGGAGATCCTATATTTAACTTTTAGGGTTCCGTACTCAAAAGGTAAAACGGAATCCTATCATTAAGATTTCACCGACTGTCACCAGGCTGAACTCGTGAAATGGTAGCTAGAGAGCTGAAATTTTCATTGATTTCTGTTGGGTTCCCATACAACAAACGTGATTTTTTGTACGGGACCCTTCGTGCGCGCGTCCGACTTGTACTTGGATAGTTTTTACGGGTATTTTTGTAACACGCCGCAATTACTGAATTAAAACAACATCAATACCAACTATGAATTTTTCAAGAAATCCTTTATAAATTCGCTACCTAATCCAGGGAGAAGGATACAAATATCTTTCAAGGCAATCTACATTTGCACAGGCACGCAGAATATGATTAAGTATCTATAACCTATTCGAAGCAAATCTAACGTTGTTTGCGATATAGGATAATTTGAGGGCCATCCGCGTAAGATTAACTAGCATCTCACTGTCACTCGCGCTCGCTAAGTTGGCTCGGGTACGACCTGCGAGTACGAGCTTGGCGATAGGGAGTGAGCTCTAGCCGTTAGTTAACATTACGCCAATGGCCTCCATCTCTTGCTACGTGTACGTATGCTCATGGCCTTGTCTTTATTCATAAAACCCCAAAATATTATTAATGAATTCCTTTAATTAAATAGATGAATAAGTATGTAACCTATTATCGCACTCGCAAGCTTGGATTTTTAAGATGTAATAAAGATCGCGCAATGTATAAAATACTATAGGTATTTTAAAACTGTTTATTGTCGATATACTTGAAAAAGGTATAGGAAGTTAGCGGATAGTTACCTATACGGATTTGGAAACTAAACTGGTTAATAACAAAATAGTCTAAATGTACATATCGCGTGTTTATTAAAAAAAAAATAATAATCATGCGATAAATTAATTTCGATAATAATACGTATAGCTCCACTCACTATACGAGGTTGCATGAGATTTCAATTCAGAATCCAAGTAGATAAATCTTTAGTTATGATCATACGGAAAAAAACTAAACAAATGCAATTTTATACAACAAAGATTTGTTGTTGTTTGAAATCCAAATGAGTGCAGTTATACACAGATATATAATATAAGTTTAAAGCACAATCTGTCCACAAAACTCCTGTTTTTATAGTTCGCATAAATGTATTATTTATTATAATAGAATTACATACTTTATGTAACCTACAACTGGACTTTTTACCTAAATTAGATGTTAAAATATTAATTCTGCATCAAAAACTGCCATCCAATCTACTCACCACTAAGGGTGCGTATTAGGATAACATTTCAAACTTTAGAAAGTGTAGCTATTTAACATCTTTTTATCCTAAAACATTAAGATTTAGTTAATCAGACCAGATTCATGATTTTTTAATACTGCGGGCACCGCATTTTCCCCAAGACGAGAACGTTAGGTAGCAGCAGTCCTGAAGGAACTAAAGTATTACTTTAGATAAGGAGGTGCCTCGTTTTAAACAGAAAATAAACTTGCGTTCTACTTACATAATAACCTATTTTGACCTATGCTTTTTATATTTCGTACCATTCAGTTTTGTTGGACACAGGCCTCATACTATGCCTACCCTACTATGATAATAAACCAATGTGGGTTCTAAAATTCACAACGGTAATTAACGGTATTGTAATTACATTAGAAGTAGCGTTATTTTGTAGCTTACCAGCCTATTTATCTTTGTGTCTATCAAATCTATGGCGGTATCTATTGAACAGATACCGTACAAAATTGATAGCAGGTACTTGGTTAAAAACCTTGTTGTATAGTTAGGTTTAATTAGCTTAGAGCAGGGATGGCGAACCAATGACACGCGCGCAATAATTTGAGCACGTCATTGTTTTGCATTTAAAATAGGTATTGCAATTGCAATTTTGTTCCTCGCGACTTCAACCGCGTCACGTGGAAACTACTTTCCACAATCGGATAGAGCTATTAATTTTCTTTTCTTCTTCTTTAAGACTCGAGCATTCTAATGGTGAAAATTTTTTGATAATGGTAGATTGATTTTAAAATGAAGATATTTGCTTGAAGTCACTGTTACATTGTTTTTTTTAAAGCACGTAAGTAAATAAAGGTTCGCCGTCCCTGGCTTAGGGTATGCTTCTTTAACATATTATAGTACGTACGCCATCGTGGGAATTCTTTACACGAAGTTACGAATACTACGGGTCAATTTAGTGCTACTTTTATGTACAGTAAAATTCTGTACAAATAGAATAACTTCTGTAGGACGCCAATGTTTATATCTGCGATTAATTTAAATAGACAAGTGTTATGTACGTCAATAGAGTATCAGATACATTTGATGACATTTAATTTACCTAAGGCACTTCTTATGCGTTTCCTATGCTAAGTAAGGCCGATTAAGTAATATTCTTAATCGGACTTTGTTCTCAAAATTAGTCATACAAAGCATTTTATAGATGCTGCATGGCTATAAAGTCACCCTTTTATTTTAGATTGGATCAGCTGTTGACATCTAGGTAGGAACTAAGCTATTTGTTAGTTTAAACCTAGATACGCAGATATAAGTGAAATCTACATTGGTATACTTATTCATCACGTAGGAATTAAGTATATCTGCAAAGCGAGGTAGACACCTACCTAATTGTTCCAGTAAAAAGGTTTATTAGCTTTCATAAGCCCAAACCTTTTACTGCGATGTAACTGATTTAGATATTCATTACATAATAAACAAATTCAGTGGGTCACATTTTATGTAAAGCTGCGTTGCATAGCACAGCAGTACGTCGTCATGCAGTATTTTTCTTTCTCTATTATTAGCAGGTAGGCAAGTAAACCTTGTGTTCCTGAAAGTGATTGACAGCTTAGAAGCGCATCTGGTGGGTAATTCTTTATATGTAGCAGCAAGTTGATTGGCTATCTACGTACCTACTGATGCCAAAAATATAGTTATGTACTGCAGTTTCTTTTCAGGTTTACCAGTTGCGTTATTAACTTCTAATACTTTTCAATCGGCTATAACGGTACAAAGAAGCAAGGGATGACCGCACTATGTAAGCATGTACGTATATTTTTATGACTATTTAGGACATATACCTAGGTACTTCTATGCGTAATATTCATGGGATTTTTACTTGCGATTCTACGAAAAACACTAAGCTATACAAAATTTTCATACCTATTTCTTGTTTAAAATTGGGAAGAAATTTACAGAAACTCTGTGAATTACTTTGTTGTTGGTTCTGTCTGAATTATTGATAACGAGGAATATTACGAAATCTACAGCAAGACAACCATGTTGATTGCCTAGTTACTATAAAATAAATCAATGATTGTTTGAAACATAATAAATCCGAATTGAAGATTTATTAAACTAGGCTCAACTGATTGGGTGTCTGCTGTTGTATAAATAGTATAGTAGCTTTGATCGATAACGCAAGCTGTACCTATATTGGATTTTACTTGTAATAACATTTGTTTCAGAAATGTAGGTATGTTAGGTATAGCTCGGATGATCACACAAGACAATAGTACCTACTGTTCTAATTTTAATGTTTCTTATTATAGGCTACGGAAAGTGTCCATCATATTTTTTTAAGCAAGCGGTTTTGTCTCGCTTATGTCGATAGGTCACTGTTCTAGACATCTGACAAGATGTTTCGATAGGACATAGATCTCTGTATATATAATTTCTAAACTGGTCTGTTTAACTAACACTAAATTATAGGCCTAATTATGGCATTCTGTGCATCAATTTTTTTTTAATAAAACGATATGGTATGTAGCGGAAATTTCCTAAAAATCTTGTCGTAGTAGTCTACTGTTAGTTATTCTGTTCTGTTTCGGATTACATGATTGCTGAAGAACCACTCCTGGAGCGTCGTTCTCATCAGCTCTGCGGCGAGTCCCCCGGACGGATCCAGTGTAGGTGCGCTGGTATTTTCACATCACGACTAAGTCTTTAACAAATTTAGGATATTAAACTTGAACTAAGCATAAAACGGAAAAAGTCATAGATATTGATTTCAATATTTATTTGAAAAAAATACTTTACAAGTGGTAAAAACACTTTGGAACCCGTTAAGTTATACATTTTAGACTTACCACTGACGATAATGCAACCTAAACAATTGATAACACTTGGTGACATTAATGGAAGGCCTTGCCACCACCACTGTAAATCTGGAAAAAAATAAACCATTAGAAATATATCAAACATGAAATATATAGAAAAATACTTACGTTTAGGTTTAGGAGGAATTAATTTGATTGCACCCGGTTTTTCAACAGGTTCTATTGTTTTTGGCTTTTTTTCTGGAGGAGGATCATTATGAACTGGAGATGGTCGTTTTGGTATTGACACTGTTGGCGGCAATACAGGTGTAGATTTTTTTGTTAATACTGCGGCACGCGACGGTGGTGGCTTAACTTCTTCTTCAAGTCCATGTTTCCTAAACTTAGAATTAAAAGTTTTAACAGTTTTTGGTTTGGGTTCATCTGGTTTTCTGACTTCTATGGATATGGAGGGTTTTTCTTTTTTAGCGTCACTTAGTTTCGGTATTTTGCCAAGTTTATGAACTGATGGAGTTTTATCATCAGACTTCTCAGTTGATTTGTTAAGAGAGTTATCTTTACTCTTTTCACCTTTTTCGTCCTTTGCTTTGTCTTTGTTTTTATCTTTGTCGGAGGATGACCGAGAACTGCGATCTTCTTTTGATTTGCTACTGGAAGACGACGATGATTTATCGCTAGATTTTCTGCTGCTACTTTCAGTCCTTGATTTAGAACTATGAGAAGAATTCCTGTCTTTATCTTTCGACCTATCTTTACTACTGTTATGTCGGCTAGAACTGCTTTTGTGACTTTTATGTTTTTCACTTGAATGCGACCTACTTGAATGTTTTGAAGAACTAGGCTTTGAGCTGCTGGTACTGCTACGCCTGTCGTCTGATTTATCTTTATTGCTACTTTTAGATTTTTCTTTCGACTTTTCAGAATCAGATAACATTTCAGTTTTACTTTCACTATCATCATCAACTTGCGATATGACTTGTTTTCCATCCCTTAAACTAATCTTAAGAACCGGTAATGTTTCAGGCTCGTTATCTACTTCTTTTATTTTTATATCAGCCAAGATCTTATCATTGTCGACATTATTGTCTTTTTCTAATTTGACGCGTTCTTCACTTTTTATTTCAATGTTATTAACATTATATTCATAATCAGCATTAGACTCAGATTTTATTAGTGCCTCGGCGTCAGATTGCGCCTCTGTTATTATTTGAGGTATTTCAGAAAGCTGGACCGGAACAACTTGTTCACCCTTGACAGTTTTTAACCACTGTTCAACTAACTTTGATGCTAGGGCTCTGATAGCTGTAAAAAAAATATTTTTGTTAGAGGTATTTTTTGTACAATCTAATTAAGTAGAACAGAAAATAAGGTAAAATTAATTACGACTAATTAAACGTTTTCTTTCATTAGTTATATTTTCTTTAAAATAAATATCCAACTAACAAAGATTTGAAAACCGCAGAACAGATTTTCATGAGTTTTATTTTGGTAAGTAGCAGAAAAAATATTAAAATAAGGGAACGAGAACATTAATATTATAAATACACGCGAACAAAGTCGCGGGCCAAAGTATTATATGACACGTGTTCTTACCGAAATGGTTGTCGTCCTTTGACAATTCCTTCACTAACTTTGGGCAGTTGTTTGTTTTCAAGCGATCTATATCAACAGGGCATAATAAAAGCAGTTCCAATAACTCTTTTACCAGCGGCCAGTTTTTTGTGACTATACTTTCAGTCAACCACATGTGTACTAAAACCCAGCCACCAGAACCCATAAATAAACCAAGCAACTCAGTTTCAGTACATTTTAGTATTTGTATGTAAATACATTTGGATACCAATTTCTTCGAAAACTTAGTCATAAGGCTGGAAGAAAAAACATAATATTAAATCCAATTGTCAATTTATCTAACAGAGGGTTATACAGACAACGTATTATATAATAGAATAATAATCATAGATTAACATAAGATAAAGTATTAAGGCTAACTACACACAGTGCCGATGGCATGTCGCCGGGTTTATGTCGAGAGGCTACGCAGCCGGCAGGACATTACGGCGGTACCATCATCATAGGGCGCAACTTAGTTTCGCTATAAACGATCTCTTAACTTGTATTCCCTCGCTTTTTAAGCCTGGCTTAAATTTAACCTATTGTAATAGAAAAGTAGAACGAGACTTACCTAGCCAGCCTCTGGACTTCATCTCTGCTTTTTATCCCTCCATTAGGTGATAATAGCACACTCAGGCAGTTCAGTAATTGTATTGGATCAATACGCGGCTGGAACAAAACAAAAGGGCATTATTGTAAATGAGCCGAAAGGGACTGTCAACCGTTTCTGTTTTTATGGTAAAAAAAACCAGTAAAGTGTGGGTGAAACCACAAACAAGTCCAAAATCATAATCATGAAATTAAATTAAAAAAGATCCGTATTTACATCGTAAAGGCTACTTAAGCGAGCTACAAAACTTAAGTAATATAACATGAAAACGGATATGAGTTTGCGATGCTTTCGTTGCAAAGTGTTTGTGTCCGACCGAAGCTTCGGTTTTGGCTACCTTCGGCCCAAATTTCGGCCGAAGACGATGCACAATGATCAATTAAATGCACAGTTTAAAAAATTTATTACATTACAGTTATTTTAAATAATGATATCAGAATTAACGTTAACCATTGCATAGCTATGAGATACTATTCGCTTCGTCGAAATCGATTAGTCATTAACTAAAAAATACTATTGAGAAAACAGATAAAAATTGCCGTAATACAAATAAAACTCAAACGTGCACAACATCTACTAATAAAACAACTTTTTTGTCGCGTTATTGCTTTTTTACGAGAGAAAAAAATCACCACGGAGAAGCTAGGGTGCATCTTTGATTATTATTAACCTAATGTTTTTAAGTAACCATATTTGCTCAGCAGCATAGTACTATTCACTTCGGTTTCGTCGTACATGAAACGTTAAACAACCGCATTATTCGATTGTCTAGCACCCGGTTCCTATAAAAATATCGATTAGTTATGATGGCAGTTTTTAGACACGAATCTATAGAATGAAGGACCTTTTGCAAAACGAATCGTTTCGTATTTAAAGGAATCGGACATAAAATATAATTATTTGGTTTGCAATAGAAATAACATAGAGTAATGTTTATTTTCTTTGTTCACCACTAAGAGGCGTCGTATTAGAAGCGAGCTAGTGCGATCATAATGTATGTGTAATGTGAAAGAATTTTGAGTTTAAACAATGGAAAAAAACCGGCCAAGTGCAGGTTGGATTCGCGCAT
>JAKRBP010002636.1:47625-58579 GCA_022398575.1 Heliothis subflexa | reverse complement strand
AATCTATTGCAGAAAGATAGATTGTGGTAACTTGATGTGTTGTCGTCTGTACTATACGTTGTCCTATCGATCTATCTAACATTACACAATATCTATGATAATTAAATTTTCTTTTCAATAACACAAATTGTTTACCAGATAACCTGTTACCTAACATTACAGCAATCTATTCAAAACGCAAAATGTCCAATTAAATGTAACGTAATAACAACAAGTAAATCAAAGTGAAACAAATGATAACTTGAGGTCATCGTTCGTTCGCCGGACGCCGGACGGGCGATATCTGTCCGGCGATAACCTAGCGACCGTCTGTACTGGCCTTTATCTTTTGTGAGGCTTGGTGCTATTGGTAGCGGGGTTTTAATAACCTATTTTTATTTAAAGTTATTTTAAAAGCATTATGGAAAATTCTGAAAATTCGATCTTAATCGGAGAAGGCTCACTGCTAGAAGTGGTGGGATGGTGCAAAAGATTGTAGAGATAAAGATGTACCTATTAGATAAAGCTGTTTTTTGAAAATTGAAACTATCTAATTTTCCTCTTGAATGAATGAATTCCTATTAAATAGCTTTAATGAATCAATCAATTAATTAAAAGCTTATTAACATACGAGTTCCAAGTTTAGCATTTTTTCCTCAAAATATTCACGTTGTCTGAATTATTATTGACCTACCTATTTAAAAGTTATTAGTACAGACATGCGTAGAGAAAAGATAAATAAACAATATAGGAACTTTATGCACCGCTCCAACAGATCCGGTTCGTTATACTCATAAATTTAAAAATTACAACAAACATTATTTTTTTTGTTATGTTATGTTCAACAACAATTTATTTAAATTCCGCACGCTTACAGTCGAACCTAGGCTACCGATCTACAACCAATTTAATAGGACTCATAATTGTTGGAGAGACAAAAGCTTCAGAGGTCAACTTTGAGTGGTTTTTCAAGTAATAATTTGGCGTGCCCAGTTGGCAGATAACTAGCATTATGTGGCCATTAAGTACGATGTCCAGGGTTACTGGAAGGTGCTCTGATAGTTTACAGTTTTAAGTAATTAAGAGATTAATTTGTGTTGTTTTAGTTGCTGCAAATGTTATAATAAATGGAAGTAACAAATAAATAATGAGGTACGCGCATGTTTTCATTACAGAATCTATTTTAGTGAACCATGATATTTAGAAAGAAAGGCAACTGCAAAAACCTCCTAATACAGTAAACGAATTTTTCAGCATGTAAGGCAGACGTTATTTAGTAACCACGTGGTCTCAAAATTCTAACAGCCTAATTTGTGATAACCTTGCTATCCGAATGGTTTATCATGGTCATCTTATTTTTATCTAAATCGCACTTTATATCTTTAAATATTTGCATAAGAATTTGCCAAATAATTAATATATATAGTCGAAAGGAAAGATATCAAAGCCAGCATATCACACACACAAATACAATACATATAATACCTATGATCGACCCATGTTCCCCGATATCACATGGTGCATTCAAATCAATTGCATTGGAGCACAACAAGGCTATGGCGTGAGAAAACCTCACGTTTGATAATAAATTCAGATTCGCATTGAAAGGGGGAAATATATAGCTTACTGGGCTGAAGCAGCCATAAGTTGTCCAGGACAGAATCGCAGAGCAAACCTAGTTTATGGCGGTGCTCCTGGTGAAAGATTTCACAGGAGCTATGCAAGTACGGGACCTATTGTTGCTGTAGAATACGTGGTTGTGATTTGATTTAGGTAGGATTGGGAAACTGATCTTGGTTTTCAGTTTCAGGGATGTTTAAAATTATTGCGTCAGGCTACATGTACGTAAACCAAACTACATATTACAATGCCGTTTAAAGAGCACAACGAAAGCTCTGCATTTGTTGGAAGATTTCGATAGGTACGCAGTAATTTATTACTTACATACAACAGCTTATCACCTGCATAGCAGAAATATCGTATAAATATTTAGGAGTAAGCGAAAACGTTTTAGTGCCCGCCTATACAGTTCCAGATAGCAGCATAGATAGGGTTTCCTCATAGATGTTACTAAGTTCTACTATTATAAAGGCAATGCCTAAACCGTCACGTGCCAAGACCCAACTTTGATTGACGCGCGATTACGTCCACCGAGCTAGACAGCATTATTCAAACATAACGTTGGAAATATCGACAACACAATTACAGGACCGTGGTCAATCGACCTCTAGTTTAATTGAAACCAATGACTTTGATATTGGCCAATTTGGTAATGTACGTGTTGCTATACAATCGGTTGGAAACTTAGGCTCTTTTGGGTCTGGTCTCAGTGGTTCTAAAGCGCCTTAAATTGTTTCGGAGATTAATATTACGATAGCAGCTGTAAGAACAGACTAGCATAATTATGAAGGCATTTAACTAACATGCTTACTGGTTGAGTCTCAAATTTTGGCTCATGAATTTCGTTAATATTAGCCTAGTATCTAGTTACTATCGATAATGATAATGAAATGTAACAATTCTAATTCGAAAAGAAGCGTGTAAAAGTTAATAACCATTAAATAATTTGAGCAGCAGAGAGCCGTGGTATCGCAGTTTTCTGAAATCCGACGTGACGGCCTCTTACGTGGAATTATGACTACTAACAATCAAGGATTAGGGCTAGTAGCAGGCATGAAAATTTTACACTACAAACCTGAGTTTACCAATTAGGTATGACCCAGAGATTGGAATCTATAAAACTAAAGAAGTTTATCACCCGAGGAAACAGCAATGGTAGATTATAACATTTTAATGCTATAACTAAAAACCTGAACGTGGTAACCACAAATAAACCAGAGGCTTAAAGCCACAAAGCAAAATAACTATTAATTGCCAGTTTGCAATAACAAAGTCCTTTTTAGTCACAAACTTGTTCAAGCACTTCCAAATTTATGAATAGAGAGATAAGGTTAAAGCCAAATTAATTGTCAGTTAGTAACATGCTATTGTTTCTTATCCAACCATGTCCTGGCCAGCTACTGTGTATCCGTTTAGCGGTTTTATCTTCGTATTATTCAAAATAACATAGCCATATCCTGGGAGATATAAAATTGGGCAATATCCTGTATATGTTTGTAATTTTGTGTAATCTGCTGTTTTTGGCGCATCCCGTTTGGATTGCGACATTTAACTTTTTGCCATTGACTTTTAACGTTAGATAACAACCCAATTAAATTCATATTTTCATGTAGCCACGTTGGAATAACGAGAAGATTGTAGCACCCCTGTGACCCACTAACATCACTTAAAAAATAAACAAGCTCCAACATAATTCAGTGAAACAAGCTTCAAAAACACAAAATGAAACTCATTTACATTCGCCACGTCACAAAAATTTCTGCATGTCGAAAAAACGTGAACTTTTCTGTGGAACGTCAACAAAACACCCCTAAAAATTCCCCGAGCTGTAGTACAACAATATTCTTAATGATGAGAGTTTTTTCTCTCATAATATTTACACATTCATACCACATCCTCCCTCTCCCATGTCGGAACATGTATGGAGATAGGGGTGTAGCACGCTCTTACTTATTTATGAGATAGCCGCAAAAGGTAATAGGGAAGATCTAGGGGAACGGAAGATGCTTTGTAGTGGTAACGTTAAATAAATGGATTTAAAGAATATCATTCTAAGGGCTACATTTGCTTAACTAGAAGAGTAGTTACGAAATCAAGAAGAAAGTCATGAAATGTTACCAGCATCAACATCAACCCACGTAACTTTTCGACATAAAAATGTAAAAATATGCAGGTGCCTTTAATAGCTTCGAACACACCGTCATAAAATTATCGAGATGAGAGATGAAAGCCCACGTGCCAGCCCTATCCTCAAAGGAATGCACCGTCGAGAAAAGGGCAAACAAATTCCTGCGCCGACGCAGCTTGACAACTGACGATCCACATCCGAGGGAGGGAGGGGTTGAAACCATATTAACGACAGGTACGCAGAAGATTAAATCTCCGACATATATGAACACCGAATAACTTGTATATAAGTAACAAAATCTTTAATATGCAATTTCTCACTATAAAGTATAGTGAGGATAAAGAGAGTAATAAATGACCATGATTATAGAAGGTCTCCACAGGACGCTAGTGCAGATCATGAGTTTATTTCAATCTGTGTGTTCTAATCTACTTCTTTCTGGCCATTTCGAGATTGTCCAACGGATGAAATCTACACAGCACTTTGTTCTCTGTAGTACATCATGTCCCATTTCTGTCAAAACATTGATCAGCGAGTTTTCTGCGAACATTACCTGTCAGTTGACAGGGTGTAACTTGTTCCATCCTTTAGCCGTTTTTGGTACACGTTGCGTAAGCTGCATCGTTAAGGTTTAATTGACTGTAAGATCTGCTTTAACGGTACTGAGTACGTGCAATCATGGTGTGAGGCCTTAATGTTATTGAATTATGGCAGCAATATTAAATGAATCACCGTATTTAATATTTATCTTTACGCATATGCTAATATCTACACGGGTAAATGATGAAATCATATATTATTGCGACGTTAAATATCACTGTGAAGGAATAAAGGAATAATCTGAGTACATACGTACTGTTTATCAATCCTTTGTTTGCTAAAACGGATCGTACACTCATTGCACTAAGAAAGTATAAACTAAAAATCATATGATATTAAAAACTATGCGAACAATTACTATTTTGAATATAATCAAAAATATAGTCTATAAATAACGAAGCTTTTTCTAAAAGTAGAACGGTGAGACTAAATTCAGTTGCAACTTTGCAAAACGAAAAAGCAACCACAATGGCGGATCGTGCTACTTTTTTCGTAATGTGACAAGTCACATATTTGAAGAGCATTATTTTTTTGGTCCCACTGATATCTAGAAAAAATAAATAATGTCAACTAGTTCAGTTTGGCGAATACTTTATCTAATCGCCGTCTGTCGGATGCGATATGACCAAAACGTTGTTCAAACACATGATTTGCGGTAGGTATGTTTAACTATTTTTTATTCCGTTTATATCCTGATATCATTTATTTGTTTTAGTTTGGATGGCAACTATATTATTTGCAGTTAATTTGAGCAAATTAATTACTGTTGTAGGGATTTGAAATATACCTCTAGTAGGAAGCTGGTGTTCTATTTGAGATAAGATTATTATTGCCATAGGCAAAGCTATTCACTGCTTATAACATAATAATAGGTATGTTAAAGGAATCAACACTAATAGATAAATAAACGCTAATAAAGCTCAATTTGAAAATCTAAACGATGGGAAACATGATACTACAGAAACACAATCTGAATCTAATGAACTATCAATAAACATATTGAATGCAGCTATTAGTGACACACTAAACATAAGTCATGTTTCACTATAAATCGATTATGCACACGTGATCGACTACTACCATGATTGAAAAAGAAATCAGCTTTGATTGGACGCCTGTCGCCTACGGCAAACTTTTTGTAAATAACTCTTCATCTTGTTAACTACGCAGAAGAAGGCTGGTTTCAGTCGTAAGTAAGTAAATTCACGCACCTTGATCAAATATGATCTCCTTATCAATAAAATTTCTTATCAATTAGGTCAATTGTTGTCTCATCATAGCAAGGCAGACGGTTACTTTCGCTTAAATATTAGAAAACAAATGACTATTATAACTACTACAGTTTAACCTAATCAGTGAAGTGACTGCGTAGACTGAGATATCCTGTCAGGATGTTCTTATCTTTATGAATGGGCGAGTTAGCTAGACTAATAGGTTCAGTGGTTTCTGTAGGATGTGACACCGAGACTAAGTCAGAGAAATCAGGGTAATGTTACTTGATTAACTGTGTGTTCCATAGTTTATCATCACTAGAATCTTGAAGGATAATTCTCACTTAGGAGACAAGTTCTAGTAATTTCCTCTCTATCAGAACTATAAATGGGACTCCCAAATTGGATGGAAACTAAAACAGATAAAAAGGTTCATAAAACAATATAGCTAAAATATTTGAATTATATTTCATTCACCAGCAGGTATATTTATATTCATATTATTCTTCTTCTCAAATTGACCGTTTAACTCCACGCAATGTAGTAAAAAAACCACGTGAATCGATCACATGCTGCTTTAAAAATCAATAAACGATTTATGAGCACTTATCTTTAGTGTTTCTAAGTCTTCTATTTATTTTAACAGGTTGTAGATTTAATTTGTCATTTGCCATGCCAGTCAGACTGGTCAACATTCTCGAGAATATATACGCCTAGGACTCTGCTAGGACATAGCGTAGATTCGTAGGACCTTCTAAAGACGTAAAGTAGCTATCTCCATACTAAAATCCAAACTGATTAACCGTTGAATTCTAACAAAATAAACCTGAAAATTGCTATAACAGGAATACAAAAACTACTAATCTAACTGAAGTGGTACCCAGTGACCTCTTTACAGGTGTACAAAATATAAGAATTAAGTAGCAATTTTATCAATAAATTGGGAATTATCAGTAAACTAATCGGTTGAGTCATACTTACAAGTAACTTATTGATATGATAAGAAACCAGTCTTATATCCGTACTTGGTTAAACATAGTTGTTTAGTTAAATCATAAACATCCTATGGTAAGGTCAGTGATCGTAAGGCTGTCATACTGAAGAAGCTAATTATAGGAATTATATCTTGAGACTATAAAGATTATCTTGAAAAATTAACACTGCAATGTAGATAACGACTGACAAAAATATTAGCCAAACTGACTGATTAAAACGCGTAAATAGGATATGTCAAAAAAAAGGACAAGTGATATATCAATACTCCAAAAACCTACCACTAATGTAGGTCACAGCATCGAACCCTAAATCCAAATACTTCAAAACATCGTTCCAGTTGAAAGCACGCACAGCAACTAACTGCCTTCTGTTACAAATTACAAGACGTTTTATCGCAGGCAATTAACCTTCAGAGATAACGCTGAAGACAGATAAAGCAGGCAATTAAGTTGCTCTATGAAAGGTCACAGACTCTTTATCTGGAGCTAAGAGTAGGTTGGTATCTGCTAATGAAACAAAAGATGCAATGGGTGACGAAAAGGGGAACGGTGTCATTAAAATAACAATCGCTTGAGAACCGTTTTCATTACTAATCTGTTACTACAAATTTTGAAACTACCACCATGCTTGAAAAGGCAGAGCTTATAGATGAGATTCAATTTGAGCCTTCTGCTATGAGCCGCATTAATATCCCAAGCAAATAACGTCAACTTAACAGCATATGCATACCTTCCAAAATTCCAGAAAACGGGCCAAAAGTTTGAAAAAAACGTTCCAAAATCATAACCTTTTGAGGCCGCTATCGAATGCTTTCGTACGTTCATTCAATGTTCGTGAGACATAAAACCGGTTGCTTCGGGAATCCGATCCTCGGGAACTTTTTTTTATTTTTTCTCTTTTAACATGTGACGATGAACGTTCTGGCTTGTGTTGCAGACGGTAATGATTGATCGGTTAGTTTTGGACTTTTTCGTCGGCCTTAATATGGGCTTGGTTTAATAGTGATTGTCTCGTATTCGTGTTTTGTCTAGCGTTGTTCGTTTAAAAATGTCACTCCGGTTTTTTGTCGTGTCACCATTTTGATGATAAGTTTTTTGTTAGAAAAGAAATTAAATGCTTATTGCTCTATCCGTCTGCAGGTTGTAAAGTAATAACAAAACTTGGCGTAAGTTAAACCTGCAGTGCAGTGTGGTATGAATATTAACTAACTTTTTACAGCAAAAGTTCTTTATTATCAACTTGCCGTTATAGATGCAAGCGTGGCTTAATTGTTGTTTTATAAACTTCCAAGAAACGCCAATGATTCAGAACTAAATAAATCTTCGTATACAGTACAAAAAGACGGAACTAAGTAATGCTTCTTACTCATACTAAGAATTTAACCGTGACTGTATCAAAAGTAATTACTTTATATTAAACACAATAAATTTTGGGTAAATCGGTCGTACAGAAAGTCGAGAGTCAAGTGAAAGCGTAAAATTTTTCGCCGAAGAAAACACCTCGAGATAAAGATAAAAAAAATACCGAAGTTAATTATGTTGCCATTTAGGTAGGTATATATCGTTATTAACATTTAAGCAAATGTCATATGATCATTTTGATACGGAATCTAGCACTTTACGTTGAAATTAGAACGTTGAACTGTAACTTGGTGCTGCAGGGCATACAAACTGTTCTAAGCGTGATATTTTAATGTGCAGAGCGCATGCTAGTTGCAAGTTTGTTGTTTTAGTTAATCGGTGGTCTGCAAAGGGCAAGCGTCATCATCTTGGAATTTCTCAGAACCGTCAAAGACATACTTGTAGAGGGTAGTGTCTGGCATATCAAATAAACTTACCGAAAAATTCATTATGACTACATGACGAGATCTAAATTCAGTAACAGGGTTAACTTCTCATGCCCATCTGCAGTCAAAGCATTTAATACAGATCCCAAAAAGAATTAGTCAACTGAAACCCAATGGGGACAAGTAGAATACAATCAACGTCTTTCAGCCCCAACGGACGTTGTAAAATAAGTAAAAAAAAATATTGACAAGTTGGAGTGCACACGCCAAAGCCTGCATTGATAAAACAAACGGCAACAGCATCGCTTCTATTTATAAAACAACTAGCTTGTGCCGGTTTCGCTTACATCCTCCGTGATAAGTTCGTGTACTTATTTAAAAATATGCTGTGGGTTATGTTGCATAAACATATGCTATAAGTATCCTTTTGTTAAGATTTAGACACTGACACACTTGTTTTGTCTTTTTCATGGACTTGACCGATTGCCGAATTCTTATCCAGTGCAGTAAATATTTTAGGTCTCGAACTACAAATTTAATTATTAGCTAAATAGTTAGAAACTACTACATTATTGATATAAAAGTATCAAAAACCATTCCTAAAGAAAAAGTTACCAACAACCAGTGACAAGACCCAAACGATCAATGTGTCTTTCAATCTGACAACACATCAAAAATGATCAAAAAAGGACCAAGTCCAGATCACCAGAGGCCGAGGATATTTATAGAATATGTACCTCCATGTCTGTGAAATGACATGGTACAGATCTACAGAGCCCCGGCATGGCAACAATAAACAACTTGACAGTCAATGTAAATAGTATGGTAAGTAACTGCAGGCTTATTGTTGAGAGATGAAATGTTTGGGTGCTGGTGTTTCGACTTATTTCGAGATCTTTTTGAAGAAGCATCAAAGGTTGCTTAGTGACTAAGTCCTACTTACATTTATCTCTTTAGGTTTCATTTGGTCAAATTAAGGGTCTGTAATTTTAAGAGTCGTCTTAGCAGAATTATCAATAATGGCTTTTAGGTTCTCTTCTTCCAGTTTCACCAGTGAAGTGGAGATACGAGCATTCAGAGATACCAGATTCCTTTAAAGTCCATTTACATATTTCAAATCGATAATGGAAATAAAAATAAAAGTTGGATAAATAACAAGTTTTGGAGAATGCGTTCAGAACTTAATGACTACAAATATTCAGACGTACCTACATATATGTAATACGTAAGAAACTTACGTTCGTCATCGGTAAAGTGAGTTAGGTTTTCGATGAATATTTGTGACTAATAAAAAATACAAAGTAGGGTTTAAAATGTTATAGCAGGTAACGTTTATTTTCCTTTCCTGGAAAAATTAAAACAGATCTATTTTATTTTCCTACAATGTTTTCAATGACAACTACCTTATTATGACTAGTGTCCGGTCCTAAGATATGGTCAGCAAGGTATAAAAATTCTTCTGACTCTCTAGTCATAACATTTAAATCCATAACAATAGATTGTGAAAGTAAACGCAGGAATTCCAATTAAAACACTAGTTGTGACGGATCATTTCACACTTATTGTAATTTTTTGCAGCGCTTAAAGCCCTTTAAAGCGTCCATGGTCACGCTTCACGGCTCAAAACGGCGCTGATTGGTGATTGAAAGCTTTGAAGTAAGTTTAAACAATAAATTCTCGAAATTATTGGGGTACAAAATAGATTTTGATTTTCGTAAGGGTTGAATGCCTGAGGCGCGTAATTGGTAAAACATCGTCCTACGTTCATTTCACTTGATTGAACTCGTAGATTAATTAACTTACTGAAAGTATGTATACAATGTACCTACTTATTAATAGGTATTCAAGCGTTTACAATACATACTTTCCCTTTCAAAGCACATTCTTCGTATATTCAAAAAACTTACACAAACAGGTACAGAATCGTGAACAAACTTGTAGTTCTCGAGTTCTTTCAACAATTTCGATAATTGCATCAGTAACTTTTCTTAACAAATAATAGGTATCGGAATGCGTTTGTCCGTCAAGTAAATATCTCGTTATATTCCAGCACGGGCTAAGTTCAAAGTAAATATTTAAAGAGATAAAATACAGAAAGACTTTCACAAGTACGTAGGTAGGTACCTACAGACAAATATTTTCAAGTTCAAGATTGTTTGTGGCTTTAAAACCAGCGATAAGGGACGGACATCTGTTTTATTTTTGAACGCATGGATGCATAATGAGGTTTGCTTATCGTCTTTTTAGTATTTATTTACTGCAAGCATACTGAAGAAATAATAATGCATTATTCATCGACAGCATTTTTTTGCTCATTCAATAGTAGGTACATAAGGTAAGTATTCAATGCAATATCATTTGTGTTCCTAATATTCTTTTTATTCAGCTCATAAAGACACGTGAATTTCGCTAATGTAAAGGATAAGTATAGACGTTATTAAAGTCCAGAAGAAATTTTACTGCCTAGGTTTTCCGGCTAAACCTGTTTCTCCTAACAGTTCCGGGGATATAAAAGATCTTATCTAGCTAAGCGGCTTACAGAATACTTAAAAGTATTTTTGAATCTAAGGCATCTGAATATATAGGGAAACAAAGAGTTATTAAATATTTCTTGAAATGACTACTTCTTTAGCT
>JAKRBP010002636.1:24843-37283 GCA_022398575.1 Heliothis subflexa | reverse complement strand
AGGGAACTCATGCTAAAATAAATGCACTATAGTTGTCGCCAGACGTGTCCGCCGGACGGCAGCCCACTTTTACAACGCGATTAAGCGTGCAGTCGCGTGAATGAAGCTGTTTCATATAACTCATTGGCAATTTGATGGATTACGTAGATTTTTTCTGCAAATGTCAGGTTGCTTCACCTTGCAAACAACATGTGCCTCTGAGGTGCCATCGGAATGAATCATTTAAACACTACAAACATCAGTCACGGCACTCAATAAAGCATGTGCTATAGAATAATAATACACATAAGCGATATCATCAATCGTGATCATCAAAAAGTTAGTAATGTCAAATTAGTTATTCAGTCAGAGGCGATCTTAAATATTTCCTTAATTAGACATAAATCTCTATGACAGACAATATTTATTCATAGACCTCAATATCACAGGTTTTATTAGAAGTTTAAGTTTATCTTGTATTTTTTAGAAATAGTATGGCAGACGCTATAAACTAATCCAGTTTGCGAGAGCAAGTTTTATGACATAAACAGCTAAGTAACGACTGGTCGAATGTAACTGTCGATGAGATGACTTCATAGCAGCTACATAACTACTCGTTAGTGCACAACAAAGTTGTAACCTATCTCAAAGTAAAATAAGTTTTGTACTTACCTCAGCCACAGGAACCCTTCTTGAAATAAATGTAGTTAATGCAAGTTAACATTACGCGTCCGTCAGGGTCCATTGTTTTGATATCCGGTTGCTTTACATAGCTACATTGCATTTACGTACGCAGAGTTACCGCTGATTTAATAAGTTCCTTGAAAGTATAGTCGTAATGCAAGCGGAATTGACTAATGCGTAGCGTAATTTTATTCCGTGTTATATTACCCATTGTAAGAAACATTCAGGTAATTATATCTGCATGTAATTTCATATGAGCTCGATATGTATTATGAGAGGCGCGCCATGTGACAAATCTCTTGAGCATATGTCTTCCCAACAATACGGTCCATAAAGAACAATGGTAAAAGTTTTAGAGCATCTACACGCTTTATGCTTATCTTAAACGCAATCTGAATGTTACAACACAGATGCTAATTACACTTTTCAAACAGTAAAGAGCTATGGAACCGAGCAGTTTGTCGGTTGTTGCGTGAAATTAGGCGCGCCGTCTCCAACAACAAAACTGACTTACTTTCATATCCAGCCGTCCAGGACCACATGGAGACCATCGCCAGCAGCCAGTGATACATGAGTCCTTCGATCTTCCAATAGAGGGGGCCGAACAAGGGTCTGACGAGGCGCAGCGCCATCATCCACACCACGTAAGCGGGGATGCAGTAAATGTTGTTGACGACCGCGAATGTCGTTCTTGCCACGATCCGCACGTACCGGCTGAAACAGCAGGGCCGCGTAGGTTCATCCATGACCGTCTCGCCGCGCGGCGCGCGAACAACCCTCGTGGGCCGGCGACGTGCCTCAACGCAACGACATACACATGATTGGTGATATGAGATGTGACGTGCTGGACACCACAGTTGAGTGACGCGACCGACAAGGGTTCCGCGAGCTAGCGAGACGAGGCGGCATGGTCGTACCGCGCTCACCCTGCCGACAGCTGCCGAGACGCGGGGGCTTTCGTCGTGCGCGACAATGGCGCTGCTCACTACCGTCGACAAATCAAACAAATAATTTATATTCGACGATATTTATTTATTGGAATCGTTCAGGGCATCACTGTCGGATATTTCGTTAAGTAGTGAGTACAAATTTTAAAACCGCCCGTCGGCGAGCGACGGCCTCGCTCGCCGGCGAGCTCACATGCGATTTCTTTTGCGACACACATTTTACACCGATCGACGTAACATTAACTCGTACGACGCGAGCACACATAGACAGACATACACAATTTTTATTACGATGCTTACTGTGGCACGACCGCGGCCGGCCGAGCTCGTCGTGTAAAATTAATACAAATTTCATTATATAAAATTAAAAAACGACATCGGACCGCAGAAATGATACAAAAATTACAATATTAATGACTGTACACTATCTAATATATACAATATTTGCCAGCATAGATATGTGCGGGGGCTTTATATACAGGGCGGTGGGGTTGGTGTCACGAGCGTCCCACACGGGCGATCACACGTTATAGTCGTGCGACATCAGCCCGTGCACCTGCTCGAGGCGGTACGCGAGCCGCTGCTTCTGCGAGAACTCGTCCTCCTCGAGGGTCACCGTTAGCTGTTCGTTGTACCTCTCTGCATACGCGTACAGCTCGTTCAGCGCACAGTTAGTGTTGAACTCTTTCGTGTGGAGACGCGACTCCTCCGCGAGCATAGCGTTCATATCCTGATCGGATATCGCTGGCATTAACTTAATATCTGCATAATAACGCTCCACCCACTCCTTGTATACCGGTATGTCTTTCGCGTAAAGAAGCTTGGACGACGGCGAGTCTTTACCGAGAATATGGTCGGATGTGGAGCACGAGTCCATAAAGGTTTGAGCGATTACTGACAAGCAAGAATCTACCGTATTAGACTTATGAACATCAAAAACGAAGTTAGGATTCTTAATCAGATTGACCCAGAAACGTAGAGGAAGGGAATTGCTCTTCCAGGTGTGCACCACCTCCGGATCGGAGATTGTGTGCTGCAACGCCTGATCGTCGAGGAAGTCAAACATGTACTTTATTGCGAGAGGAAGCGCCGAGCCGCGGTGCGCTGTGCTAAAAATAGTCTCGAATAAATCATCGACAAACTTTTGTAGAGTGCCCTTGGTGGCGAGAAGACGGGTGAGATATATTTCTGAGACCATTTTATTGCCACGCTCTCCCTCTTTGCGTGCGTCATCATCGTGGTGGCGCACTAAATGCCAGTATTTGAAACCACCGCCATGTTCGTATTTGAGGGGGCTAGCTGGTGGACTTGCTGAACCGTATTTACCGCGATTAAGTGTTTCATAAGTATGGGACTTATCGTTCTTCTCCATATTAGACAGATTATATACGGAACTTTGTTTGGCAACAAGACTAAGACAAGCACCGTCCGGTACACGGTAATGATTGAGAGTATTAAGCTTGCGCCATTCTCCTTCACATTTAGTAGTGCTGTCCTCATCGTAGAGGATTAAACGTCCGCAGGCGCCCGTGCGCCATTCCAAGTCGAGATCGTCACGACTCGGTCTCTGAGAGTACGGTGTTGCACGGTAAATTGCGTCTAAGCACTTCTCCTTCACTTGACTTATCGTATCACAGTCGAGAACTTTAACATGAACGTTTTCAGTCGTAGCCTCTAAACCACTAACGAATAATGTCTGTTGGGATATCGACACGCTAACGGTCATAGGTTTGAAGTCTATGGACTGCCTAATAAGCTTTTCCTCGCTTAGGGAATATCGTGCCTCGGAAGTAATCGCGTCTACCGGCCCTTTGTCGACTTGACCTTTCATCGACCTAAACAACAGGTACAGGGGTTCGCCAGCGCATTCACGAAGGAATTTATACAACAGGAAAGTAAACCAAGCGCTTAACATTTTTTCGGCGACGCTCTCGGTACGTCTCAACAACAATTTCGGGTGATTCTTTCCTTCCATACACTTTTCTATTAACTCGGCTAATAATGTCTTTAATACATCAGTACAATACTCCATCTTACTCTGAAGAGTAACCATAATAAGAGAAGCTACATTAACACGATCGCGCATTGAAAAATATCTATTGCTTTCTAAAGTACGAATAAATAATAGAAGGAATGTTTTGTTCATAATTAACTGCCCAAACATTCTAAGACCTTTGTCTTTTCTAATAAGCTCTGGGCGCTCCCATTGCAGGACGGCATGGTCGTCGATGTTTGGGAACAATATTTTCATAGCATACGTACGGTAATCTAAGAAAGGTATACCGCCAGTCACATCTCCAGTCAAATCTGTCATTTCGGTTTGCAATTCTGCAAACGCCTCTTTACATTCAGCAGCTACTCTTAACTCTAGTATATCCATTTGCTCTTGCATATTCTTTAATACCCTAATATTTTCAGTTGATTTTCTCCTATACATAACTAAAAATCCGAAGAATATGAGTAGGAGTATACCGGCGCTGACGCCAATGCCTATTAAAGCTGGCTTGCCTATAGCGGCTTGCAGGCCAGCCTGTGATGAATAAGATAATTTGCCAATCGTGAACGTGAGGGCACGTCCAACTCTGACAACAACTTCGGGGGTATCTACGCCGTCAGGAAGTTCATCTCGCGATGGAGGACGGCACGTCAATTGATGTCGTGACAACGATGTCACGTTACATATACTATCTCCTACGTGAACCTCAACATCATGCTCAGTGCAAGCTCTGTCCAGATTTTGGCCGTTTATAGTTAAATATTCAGACTTGTAATATTTTACGTCTTCATCGAATTTTTCGTAAAGGGGATCTGGATAGAGGAGGAATGGTTCTCCCCTTTTGCTAGTTAGATTTTGCACACTCTGGACATCGTCCATATTAAACCCGTACTCTAATTCTAAGGGTCGGTCTGGATCGAGATTAAGACCAGCACTTTCTATACCCGGAGATTCGCAAATGAGATGTGATTGGTAATCAACTCTGTTACAAGGGGCGATGTAAGGGCGGTTATCGTGATATACGTATATCTGTGGAAATTGAATTGTATGGAAATTCTGTCCGGTCACTTTGATGTTTATCCCGCCGGATGGGATACCCTTGGGTTGTTTTCTTTGCGTCGTTAGCGGAGGACCGGACTCAACGGACACGACAATAGGATCCTCCATATATTCAAACTTTTCTCGCTCTAAAGTTCGCATGCCGTTATCGAAACGCATCCGCAACGTACCCATTTTAATTTGATACGAATGGCTAGTTCTACAAACGGCCTCTTCGTGCGATACAGACAGTATGGCGCACGGCAAGTCATCTATAAATGCTTGAATATTACTACCCGCGTTGAGATATTCACCCGTAATGCGAAGCTTTGTCCCTCCAGATTGTGGACCATATTTTGGATGGATAGAATTGATTTTAGGATTAACGAAAGCATAGTGATGCTTAGATTCCCCGCGGTAATCGGCGACGCGGACAACCACGGGGCCGTCTCGTGGCACTTCTTCACCCGGTCCGTCTACTGTGCAAACAATTTGCTTTGTTTTAACATAAAGTTCAATTATCGGCTGACATTTAATTCCCGCAATAGTTACCCCGTTATAAATATCAGAGATATTGCGACCTAAGTTGATACCTTCAATTGTGATATTGGTACCTCCGTCCCAGGGACCTAATTGGGGACGAAAAGAGTGAATTTCCGGGTTAGGACAAGTCTGTGTTCGATTTAGCCACACACTGGGAGCGCCGCACTGTTCTTGAACTTCACATCTATCCGATCCTTGACACCAACCACATCCAAATTTCTCTGGGAGTGCGAGGCACATACCACAGTTATCTGCCATATCATTACAGCGGTATATAAGAATGTGAGTATTGTCCGGATTATCTAAAGGCTTGGATCCTCCCCAAATAACAGCGAAGGAAGCAGTAATATTAGGGGCACGAGATGTGTAAGTAAATTCAACGGCTTCACAGTAAATCGTGTCAGCAAGAAGCTGAGCGTTTACATGAGTCACTCGCCCCTCTATATTGAATTGACAAACGAACCTTGTCTGAACGATAAATTGACCTATTATATGAACTTTAACTTTTATAGCTTTCTTTACACCGGATGGAACTAAAATCTCGTTTGTGCCGTCGGACGTTGAATTTATAGTGGGACAGAAACCGGGCCCTGAGCGATAACTGGGACCAATTCTACTGACACCGGTGACTAATATATCGTTTCGGCAGTTTTCAGCAGTGTCATGCGTACAACGGTGTCCGTCAACACACCAGTCACAAGGGAAGGAGGAGCTGACGCATTGCGTGCACGAGCTGTACGTGTTGCAGTCAAAGAATGTAAAGTTGGTAGCAACAAAATCAGGACCTTGAGTGGTGCGCACCGATAGTTTCGCCGTAAAGTGATGTTGGCCGGTGGGGATCGAGGGCAACGTATCGGTACGCGGAGTGGTACAATTAACGCCATAAGGCTTCCTAGTAGCATTGGTTATGAGAGTACGATCTAAGGCTGTATATGCACATAAGAATTGTCCATTGAGGGTTGGCAAGTTTTCGATGAGCAAATCTAACGTCCTAGCAGTCGTTCGTTGCAATTGATTAGGTGTTACTTGAGTAATAGTTGTACAACGGCCGCTACGGTACGAGATCCAATACAGTGGATCTTTAGCCGCATCTTGACAGTCTGATCGTAAGCTACACTTATTTTCTAAAGAACACCATCCACAATACGGGTCTTTGGCTCCGAGACATGTTAAGCATGATTTATATACGCTACACTCTTGAACTTTCACTTTAGACACTTTACGTTCAGTCATTACATATAAATGCATAAATTGAGTATCGAAATGCAAGTCTTTATTGACAGCAGAGCCCTCATCGACGACGATGTCTCCATACTCAAACGCGGAGGTGGCACTCTCGACGACGATCTTCTTGAGGTGCCCCTGAGCGGTGCCGGCAAATACAACAGTGTAATCACCGGTGGCCGTCGCCGCAACCGCTGTTAGCCTCTTCGAGAATATTGCCACTGGTACAGCTTCAACCGGTTGCTCGCCTCCCAGAGGCGTATTCACATCTAGCCCGCAGAAATCTTCACTTATGGATTGTAGTTTTGTTCCAATACATGCATGGGACGGCGATATAAAATCAAGACCTCTGGATCCGTTACCACTGAAGCATGTTTTTATGTTTTGCATGAATTTACGACGAATAGCTTTGAGGGAATAAACACAGAGCGCAGAAAGATCGGAAGGAGTGTTAGTATTGATTGATTCACTCTGACTAAATGCAGCGAACAGCACGTCATGTTGAGCAGTTATCCCTAGTTCTCCCGCCAAAACAGATCCAGCTTTTCCGACAAACGCAGCTTGCACTAAATTGTATCCATAGTTACCACCGCCTTCTCCGGTACATGACATAGGGATTTCAGTGTAGGAATAATAATTTTCATCGTCATGACAAACTCGGACTAATTTGCTATAGTAGGTATCTGAGCCAACACCTCTTAACTGGGTCGTCAAAAAGTAACTGAATCCTTCCGAATTGAAGCCGTACACGTAATTTATGGGATAGCGTTCGCGTGATAGTGAATTGACAAACATTCTCGTTCCAGTCGTAACTGCTGTTCTAGCTATCATAAATAAACGGTCGTCTTCGAGAGAGCGACTGCTTACGGTAGGAACTTCCGAGCGGTAGGGCGAGTTGCCTGTGAAAGTGACGCCTACATACATAACTTGCGTCATCGGAGGATTCGGCGGTCCCGGCGCAATAAACGCCACTGTAGAGGCGGTCGCATTATTCGCCACCACTGGCTCACGCACTTCGCGCACATCATGAGATATATTATTCAAGTTTCGTACAGAACACAAGCCTTGAAGAACCGAACCACATGTGATCAGGCGACTGGTCGCGTAGTCAATCACTAAAGCTTTATTCACATTGTCCGTGGGTTTCTTCACATAATTAGAGGGGCAGTCGAAGGTGCATAGGGCGGAGTCGTTGACGGGGCCCGTGACGATCGACTGTGCGACTTCCAGATCGGGCGAGAGTTGGTAGATTCTGTTGACTGCGCCGACATACACCCGGCCGGTGTTGCGGTCGACAGCGAGATGATTGAAGAACGAGTAAGGCGCCGTCACAGGGTCGGTGAAGGTGAGGACCACGTCCTGCGAGGCGCGCGCGGCGGCGCACGCGGCCCCCAGGGCCAGCAGCACGCGCCACATGGCGCGGGCGCATGTGGCCGGCACTCTACCGCGCGCGCCGCCGCCCACTCGTCGCACTGCTGCTGCCCGCCCGCCCCATACATCTGCAACGCGAGACACCAACTCAGGCGCACTGCCCGCGCCCGTGCGTCGGACCAGCCGCTGTCGCCGCTTCGTTCCCATCGCACCGCACCGCTCCACCGCCTGCTAGTCGCCTATGTGCTACTATACAATGGTCCAGTGAAGCCTGTTAACGATTCGACGATGAGGACCTATCGCGTTATTTACGATATTATTTAACCGCAGTGCACACGTGTGCACGTTTCGGCTCGGAGAGGTCCAGTGCGGTCGGAGCGAATTCGCGAACTGTTGCGGGGACACGCGGTGACCTTCATCCCAGATAAACGTTATCAGTAGGTACCAACCTATTTTTATTGTTTTTTTAAAACGATTTTTGCCTATCAAACGGGTCAAGTATGTCATGTCATAAATGACTCTCAAATAACTTTCACTTATTAATCTGCCTACAGAATGCTCGATTATATTCGAAAATAAAAATGATTGCGATCGCCAGCTACTGATAATCTAAGACCTATGTTGAGTTAAACCACTCGATCTCAGTTAAATCATGAGCCGGTGACTAATCAATGAACCGGTTAAAAATAGGTTAGTACCAGGATAGCGCGGGCGACCCCGACGCGGTCAGTGCACTGATATAAGTCACACGCCGACGAAAGCCTCAGCATCATCATAAAGGGGATTAACTAAAATAATAATTTGGCATGCTGTTCGCAACGAGGGAGTGAACGTGGTAGCGTAACGATAAAATAATGGAAAATAAAAAATCGGAGAAACGAAAAACATTGAGAATTCGAAACACCGAGTTATGTATACTCACAGAAATGCCATTGTGGTGTACGATGCGGGCTTCAAATGTGTATTTTGTTCTATATTGAGATCATAAGCATGTGAGGCGCACTCTCATAGTGCGGTAACAGCGCTGCGAGCTCGTGCACGAGACCTGAAACAACAAACGTCATGTTTAAAGCCCCCTAAGGGCTCCGTTTGAACGACGATTTACGTTCCATTATTTGGACCCTAAAACCTTACTGCCTTTTTACCATATTTCACAAGTTCCATTCAGACTGCCTGTACTTATAGCCAATTAGACCGACATGATACAGTAATGAGATGTCAAATAAAATTACATAACGTGATAGATGAGATCGTTAAGTCGTATATTGCCGCTTTTACTTATTGCTAAAGAATAAGATACAAGTTTTGGATTATTTACAAAGGACTTAAGCATTAGCTATCATATATAAACATCCTCGTGCTGTGGGACCTGCTTCCACCAGTTTACACTGTAGTTCAAATATGTTCAGTAGATTTTGTGTGAAATTAAGTAGCAACAACTAGAACGACAAATCGGTTCAATTTAGCTGACCTTTGACTTACATATTTTTTTGTTTGTTTACTGAGCGTTAAGGAAAAACTAACAAAAAGTGAAGCAACAAAATTTAGAAATAGCATTGTCAAGGGAGCATTTCTTGGCTGCATGTCTAGCTTTAAATACATGTCAATGTTACTCTCGACCAGAAATATCTCCCCGAGAGTCAAGTTCGTATTGTTCAACAAATTACTCAATATAACATTCATTAATGGGTCCATTCGTTTATCCTTACTATGAAGTGGGTTTCAGTGTCGTCGACCCATCTCGAATGACCTACTCTACATATCATTCTTGGCCACCATACAGGGATTTGAACGGCATTAGCTGGCAACCTAATTCATCACAACGGTTTGTTGTTGCGCGCGATCTAAGGCACTTGTAGCGTGCCGGAAAAAGATTATAAGGGAGAATTCTGCACGCATTTTCCTTTCATGGCTGCGTAAACGATAATAATTGTTGTGATTGAGAGCCTGGAATGTGACAAACATTTTGCCTTTATTTGAATAGTATAGATTTTACCAGTATATGAGGGAGGGCCTCCTAAATTTTATTACTCAGATTTTGACGTATGTTTTTATTTGCAACACTTTGATTTCTGATGCAACATTCTGATTGACTAAAAAACTTAGTTTACGACGTTTTTGGGACTTTGGAGGATGATTACATAATTAGAGTAAGCTTGGCTGATTTGGATTCGAATGCTAAAGAATACGTGTATCGAAATTGGAAGCACCCAATCAGCCTCATTTTACCTTACAGTTCGTAGTTTTGTCCATTAGTAACTTACCTTTTATAAGAAGCAAAATTATCAGACTAGCATTGGTGCTATTTGGACTAATTTCGTAGAGACCTAATTTTTAAATTAATAAATTGTGACCGCAACAAGCTATTATCAAATTATAATCCGGGAAAATTGACACACCTGTCGAAGAAGATTCTGCATTTTCTTGGGAGGTCCCTATCTACCATTCAAGGCATTATTAGATTTTCTGTTTTGGCTTGTTCCGAAGTCATCGAGCTATTACCTAATTATTTAGGAGTAGACTCTAATAATTCACTCCTGCGATCACTCCTTACGATCTATTTTCCGTTCCCTTCTCTAGATTCATCGATTTTTGGCATCTTGTTTTTTTTAGGTCTGTGTTATTCATTCTGGTCAATCCGAAAATCAGGCGTTTTGTTGAACTAGCTTTTTGGAGATCGAAGATTGACAGACGGTCAAATACCTACATAGACACAGAAAAAAACGGTCAAGGTGCGCGCAATACCTCAAAAATTATTTCTTTTTTGGGATTTCCCAAATTCAATACCTACTTGTACCGTTTTTTTTCTGTCGAAGTCCAAATGACACCATAAATTTTACTTTTTGTCGGTCAGTAGAGCTGAGCTCTAATTTTTGTATAACAAAAGCTACCATGGGTGTAACGAAAGGTTCACATTGTAGGTAGGAACCTAATTACTGGTCCATTTTATTACCTGTCTAGTGTAAGTTTTACGTTTTTGCATGATAGGAAGAGTGACTTGTTGACCCAGGATTCCTTTATAAAAAGGTTTTCGTAAAAAGAGTACAAAAAAATGAAGCTCGATGTTTAATTAGTTCGTATTTAATTGTTCTAGCATAAATTGTTGGGTTTCATTCTACATTTAAGGTAACATGTCTTTATGGCAACCAAGGTAACCTTATATTAAGTCTGATTAAAATGTAGACAAATGAAGCTGCATCTCAATAGAATATTAAATATGAATCAATTTAAAAAAAAAACATGTAAAATACCTACCATAACTTAGAGGTTATAGTAACATAAAAAAAATTGAATAGAATGACGGATTACTACCTTTTTCTATGCTTGTCAATCGTCGTTTACGTCCTTGATAGATTAATTTGCAAGTAAAATCGACTGAACATAATTTATCTAAAGAGTGGTTTCGTGATAACATCTTATTGAACAAGAGACTGAATAACCCAAAAAGCGACCACTGAACTGAACATGATAATATTTTAATCTCGGAAATGAGTCATAAAAATTCAGCATACAGATTGGGTTCAAAGTTCGAACGCATTCATTATATTAATTCAGGAAGCACACTGTTTATTGTTTTAGACTGTAAATGTATGTTCATGCACAGCTATATTTATCTACCAGACTACAGGGAAGCCACCGGGATCCGATAATAATGAAAACTGATAATATCAATAGGCAACTTGAACGTTTGTAGGGTTAAAAATCGAAACGGAACTCGCCTTATCGAATAGACAACACTATGAGTATCTACGGTGCACGACCGAGGGCCGCGCGACCGGTCTACCTACCAGGCCTACCGACCGCCGCAACGTTTTGATTACATTCCCTGCCTCCACCCACTCGGTGTAATCTACCACCCACACGCGCAGATGTCGTAAAATAACAAATAAATGTTAAAAAAGACGACTTTTATACCCTAAAAACGTATATTTCCATCAATATCTATCAACAAAATCCTTTCTGTCTGTGGGAGAAAAGAAAGTCAGCCATTACCGCGCACGCGAGTCGATAAACGGAAGCCATTCCAATAAACGCCACGCGTTCCTTCTTTACGAATAATCCGCTACGATTAAATAAAACTTACCTTTTTACAGATTATCTCTTCACTGGTAAAACAACAATCCTTTAGAATCCAGGGAACTGCCGTGAGCACTATTGCACCACACACAATATTCTTTGTATATTTTTCACTTAAACGTAAGGAACACTTAACACCACAAGCGACGGTTTAAATCACAACATTATACTTATAAAAATACCTCTGTCGGATTTTAAAGCCCGTTACAATGAATAAAATAGCACGTTTGCTCAGGGAGTCCACGACAAGAGCATCAGTCTTCGTACATCGCCGTGGAATGATTTTGGTTTCGCTTTTCGAACGAGTCTAGGCGTGACTGACCCGATAAAAACCGAACATAGCCGATCGGGAAGGTTTAGGTCATCGTTTTTGCCGCTAGAGGCGCTTTCGTCTTTGGATGCGTTCCAAATTGAACAAATACAAACGATTTTTAGCGTATCGATATTTATACGAGTAATTAAAAGAATTTTATCAAAATCTTAGCTAGAATAATAATAGAATTGAATACATATAAAAAAACAAAGCATAGGATGTTGAAGTACTCAACAGATAATATTTCACACAAAATATCAATAAGTAC
>JAKRBP010002625.1:66256-78773 GCA_022398575.1 Heliothis subflexa | reverse complement strand
TGTGTACCTGAGCCGCGGTAACTCTTTCGAACAATCCCAGAGCCCAAGATATTATGACCCTTGAGTTTGTTTCGGTATATCTTCTCAAGGTAGTTAGATAGGAAATACCAACTTTATTTCTTAAGAAAAAATTACGTATAAGAGTGTTGATTTCAACCTATTTGCAAAACAAATATTATTTATATAGACTTATTTCATTCAAGGGTCTCGTGGAAGTTGAAAACTTTGTACGGAGGCTTCCTCATTAAGATGTAAAACTAGTGATGTAATCCAGAAAGACAAGTTACTTCGATTAACTATGAAATTGGAAATGGCGGGAGATAGCCCTTGGTTGGCGTCTAGAAATATAAGCGATAAATCTTACGGGAAAGTATGGTGGAAAATAAATATGTAAAGATACTGTGATTTTTCTTTTATTGTGATTATCATTAATGAAATGACAATTTAGATTTGAATTGCCCTATAACGCCTAATTTGACAGTTATGAGATACCAAAATTCTTCCAATCCATGGTCTTCATTTAAAAGAATCTACATTGTCTTATAGTATTATGCTTAGCTGAGTAAAAACCTATGGCATCATAACTGCGATTCTTAAAATACATTCATATAAAAAAAATATTTATAATAATAAGTACCTTATACCTATTAATAAATATCAATATCTACAAATACGTATTCAGTTGTAAAAAAGTAGAATTCAATTATATTCTAACCCTACCAACGCTCGGTAAAAATATTTCACCTAGCAACTCTGATACGGTAGCTAGACATAAAATAAAACAAACCAGTAGCTGTCTCGTTGTGGTTATTAGTGAAACGACTGGTGATTAGCGTAATCACCGCCCACAGTATAACGATGGACACATCAGTTACACCGAATAGGTACAGAGGGACACATATAAATATTTATAGTACTTTTTACTATGGTTTGAACGAGATATGGAATGTGAGTAGAAAAAGTTGGTGTACTGATAGAAGAGAATATAATGGAAATCCTTTCAATCTATTGTTCTTTTCTGGAAAATTCGTTTACTTTATTGTTTTGCCAAAGCTTATAGATAGATACTTTAAGGAATATTATGCCGCAGATAAATAATATTATCTGCAGACATCTCACGATTCATATCTCCATAATAGAAGTTTAATTAAAATAAAATTAATGTAATAAATGCATTATATCCGTGAATATTGAAAGATTGACAAACAGCCTTGTCCTGCCAAGGCTTTTTGTGTTGCCTAGGTCTAGGTTGCCTGAAGAAATCAGATAGACAGTTACTAATAAAATATTTGAATAGGTACTCAGGACGATGGTAGAATATAATTTGCTGTATATAAATTAAGCAAAAATAAGTCCAAATAAAGCTGTTTTTTTTCTAATAATAAACAATAATTATGGGTTTAAGTTATAACGCCAAGAATGAAAACCAATATTCTAATAACAAAATATCATTAAACACGAGATAAAAAACAATGTAACACAATACCACTAACAATTTGTACTAAATACCATCATATCAATCCATTACCTTAACCCTCAAATACATCGGCATGTATTTGTCAAAACAAACGCCACTCCAGCGGGAGGGTTTAACCCTTCGCTGCGATATCAATTAATCGGCTCAATTTATGAATTATTGCGTTGAAACGACCCCGGTTTGATATACGGAATATTAAATGAGATGGGTGCATAATGTATTTTGTCATGTTCAATGGAATTTTTCATTGATTTGATTTTTTGTGCACTTTACACCGCTTTTGTTGAGTGCTTTAGCGTTCATTGGGGATTAAAAACACCAGTTGATTATGAATGACACCCGGTGATGGACATATACGATTGTGTTAAATCTAATACCGTGCAGTGTGTCACTTTTATTGAACTACTCTATTATATTGGTTTACCCTTAAGTATAATTGCATTGTATCTCTTAATAACAATACATTTTTTTTCTCTCGTTGGTGGTGTTGTTCCCCCATGAAAGGTAGCTAAGGTTAAAGCTACACTTTTTTCTTTTACCTACACTAGCGCATTTTCCACGAGACAACGCTCAGATCGTTCGCTCATTTTCCTGCCTATATTAAGTACAATAAACAATTGACAAATATCAGTACAAATGTAGGTAACGTTTTAAGCGCTCGAAATATGTCGCGCATGTATACGATCGGTTTTGCTACGCGTGATAAGAATCTGCCAATGTAAAAGCGCTATAATTCCTTTTTACCATGCTTTTACGCAAAAAAATAATTAAAATATAATAAAAACCCATTAAAATAATAGCTCTCAATAATAATTCATTAAAATTTAAATAATAATTATTGTAACGTAAAATTAAAATTGCACTCACTTATAGGGTGTTATCTATAAGAAAATGCTTTATGGCTAAAAAAAGACGAGTCTATGAAGACTTAAACACGGGAGCCATAAAGATTTGCATACAAATAGTTGATGGGGATAAATCATGTGGGACAGTAATCTGCGGCCATTTTGATGTACAGCAGCGCCATCTGTGTCAACTGAATGAGTTATTATACTGCTATTTTAGGGTTGGCTCTTGTTTTCTGTTTTTGTTGAAGTACCGAGCATTGTCGGGTTAATTGTTTTGAGAATTATTGTTTTAGTATGAAATTCTTAGAAAAGTTGGAAATGAATTTAACTAGCAAAATGCTCCAGACACCTCTTAACTCTAAATGGAAATAAAAAAGTGCCTCAGTATTATACAATTGTTTTTCATACTTAAACAAAGTTCTGGTTAGTAACAGTTTATTTTTTTTGTCTTATCTTATGACTAACAAAATACACCAAAGTTGAAAATATTTTTAAAGCGATATACCTACCTGAAAACCATAATACCATGATTTTATCTTCACTTTTTTATATTCGATACTTCGATTGCCCGAATAATTTCTCCACATCGCCAGCCCTACTAACTCAAAACGTAACATGATTTATAGGGCAACCCCTTAGAAGATTAACCCTTTATCCGGGGTCAAACGACAGGAGCACGCGAGGTCGTATAGGCCTCGTGATTTTGTTATTTATTGTCTTTCGTCTCGCTCTACGCGATATTTCATTATTTGACAGTATGTTGTCTCGACTAATTGGTTGGTTATGCTTAAGATTTATTAATTAGGAAAGGATTATGCTAAAATGTCGACTAAAGAATAATACTAAGATTACTTGCTGCATTCTTTGGTTATGTTTATGTTTTGTTTGTGAATTAATTAATCACAAAAAATATTTTTTAACTAAAATGACTGTATCAAAATTTTTATGAAATTTAGGGCGAGTTTCACAGGTTCCAGATAAAGTTATAGATAACTATCTGACGGATAATGCCATAGAAAAGTAGTCAACATTAAAAACATTTATATGGCATTATTTGTCAGATAGCTATCTAGGACTTCATCTAAAACACGTGAAACTGGTCGTAAAACTGCTATAATTTACGCAACTAGAAGATTAAACCTATGAACCTACGAGAAGATTTAGGAACCTAATTCACAACTATCTGGTCATCTCAGCAGGCAACAAACTATAAACCAACACATAAGTGAGGCTCATTACATTAGGTCATAAATACCTCGCATTGAGGACCAGCCTACATAATTTTTAAGGCTTACATCACATCGTACCTTACGCAATATATGATTAGAAAAACACCACATAATGAGGAGTTTCATGAGGCCCAGTTAAAACAAAACGATAGTATACATCCCCTGCCGATGCCTTGGGGATAAGGCTTGAAGGTGTACTCTTTTAATAACCGTTTCCACTCGCCAGCCAACACAAATAGCTAAAAAGATTAGACGCTTTGTACTGTATGCAGAATAATATTGCAAATATTGTTTTTTTTATGGGAAAAATAAGTTAAATAAAATATGGATAATACGAGTTATTAAATCCAAACTGAATTATTAAAGAAAACTGACTAATATGAAACTAATTCTTACTAATACAACAATTGTATGTATGTGTATAGTATGTCGCGCATTCATGCCAAAACTACTGAACTGATATAAATATAATTTGGTACACAAAGTAGTACTACGGGCCGAAAATGGACTTAGACTATTTTCTATCCGGGTGCGGGGTAGTTTTTCCGAGACGAATGTGAAACCTTGGAGACCAACTGGTGTTAAACAACCTTACAAGAAGACATTAGATGTATACTGTGATTGTTCAAAACACAAAATAAAATAGATTTATCAAAACTGTTTTTAAACTAATAAACAAAACTTTGGTCGCAAAATGTTAACATTAAAATCGTATTATTAAAAGTCAAAGGGTTCTTAAAGATTATTATAATAATGAGCTCTTCGTGTACTTAGCAGTAAATTTTAGCCACAGAGGGAATATTTTACGGGAACTAATTGTAGCAATAACCAAAGTTTTGAGTTTAAAAGGGGTCGGTTGAAACAATTTGCAAAGTGTTCAGTTATTCTTGGGAAAATTTTCGAGCTTCTTGTAAATTTTAAGTAAGGTTTTGTCACGCGTAAGAAAACTATAGTAATTTTGGATATGACATCAAAAAGTTTTTCCTATCTTTATGGTATAACTCTCTTATGAAAAACTAATATTTTAATATATGCTACATAACTCAGACACAACACATATCATGACTTAAGTGCTCAGTGTTCCAAGTAAATGTACCTAACTATGTTTTTTCTGCTGACGCTACGTCATAATGTTGCTATACGGTTGCGCGGGCGCATCTCAGGTAGCCTGATTTACTGCTGTCTTAATGAAACCTGTTATATAACTGGAATTATTTATTATTTTGTCCTAGGAACGAGTCTAGGCTGCAGCTTCTGTCTTAGATAATAATTAACTTTCTATGACTGTAGTTAGCTCGGTACGGTCAGACGAACAGGAGAGAATCTTAATGATGCAATAATACTTGTTTATTATGATTATTTTTTAATAATAGCTTATATTTTATTATTAACGATACTGTGCGCTTGTATTGATAGCTTTTGAGTTTGCAACAAGAAATAAATTTCAATTTTCTATTATAATTTATGATATTTATCGCTGGGAAGCTTTTATGTGCCCATACGCTATAACTGGAACTTTGTACTACACGTGTTAGTTTTAATATTTATTCAAAGTGTATTTCAACACCACAGAAATGCCGTTCAAATTCATGTTAACAATTTCAAAAACTTAAAAAAAACACACCATTCGTTAAGTTTATCTAAATGTCTAAAAATTCTTAATTTCGAAAGCATTTTTCTAAAAATTCAAAAACAAAAGAATTGACACCTCTTTGCTTACCTAACATTACAAAAATCGGGGTTCATTCTAAACTGGCTATCGAGGAACTTTAATTATGTTATTAAAAGGAAAAAAATGTGTTTCCTATGGGCATTTCGTCGACTTTGCCGCTTATAGATGCCATTAAGAACACGTATCTAAATATCTTAAGAAATCTATCGTACGGCCGGTAAAGACCGTAATTAATATCTTTGGAAATATTCCAAGTAAAAATTCGAAGCATTCGCAAGTACTGATGGGTAGGTTGATCAGGATTTTAAAGAGATGTTGCTAGTGTGTTTCTTGAAGATTTGAGTGTGATATCATTGTAATTGTTAAACGAGTAATATTTTATGGGGTGTTGTGTTTAATATTTGTTTTGTGGCAAACAAAAGTTTCCAAAAAACATTCAAAGAAAGGAAAATGTTGTTTTAAACATTCCAAGAACGGAAAACATAATAGTTTAATTTGATAGTCAAAAACGATTTTTGGTAGCAATAAAGATGGATTTATTACAATATGTATACTTCGTTAAAACAATGGAGTGGCCTTGCAATAATATTACCAAAAAAGTCTTAATAATTACCTAATCTTTAGTATTCCAACATAATCAAAAGATGAACTTTGCATGACCCACCACCAAGCTCGATCTTCAACTCTCCTCCAACCCTTTTCGGTGCGGTATTATCATCTCCAAAAAATCCCCCAAACATTGTTCCCCGTTGTACGCAGTCCAAATGTCGTGTAGGTAATGATCATTTTTTTCACGAGATCGCATCTACAGCGGTGTTTATTTATTGAACGTTTTCACATAACTCCTTTACCTTTATTAAAGAAGCAATTTATTAATGAAACAATTATTCAAGTGTTATCGCGAGATCTTTGAGACGCCGAAAGTCCTGTGTTTGGGCGTGCTCTTGTAAGTATGGTAGCTGCAGGTTGCTTTTTTGTTTGTAGTAGATAAGCATTTAGGTAAAACAGCCATGTTTTTTTGTTCCCCTAATTGTTCTGAAAATGGGGTTAATAATCTGAATTGTGAAAGAGTTTAATCCAAATTATTTCGGCATTAAATAGGTTCTATTTTAAAATTTAGTTACGTATTAAATTGATAATATTTACCTTCAGTATAAATATTTTTATATATATCGGATTAAATGGTAGTCACACAAGCATTATCGAAAACAGCTGCTTACAAAGTTATACCGCAACATAAAAGAGATGCATAAGTCTTATTCAATGTTGTCAAAATGTGCCTCCCGAAATGTTCACAGTGCGTGTTATGACACTCGCGTTGATCAAAAGTGTCAATCTTCCGTACAATATAAATGCAATTCGCATTTTATAAGAATGCCGAAACAAGTTATTATGACAGCTACATCTGATGGTACTTGCTGAACTGAAAATAAGAGGAGTAAATTTTATCATGCTGTATTTAAAATTATTTGCGGTTAGGTAGTTACACAAAATTAGGCATTATTATGAACAATATTTTTCGTATGATTGGGTCAGTTACTTAAAAGAATTACTTGGATATTCAATTCAAACCTACAAAAAAATATAATATTTAATCTATTCTAATAATGTAAAGCTAAAGAGTTTGTTTATATATGTACTTGAATGCACTTATTTCAAGAACTACTAGACCAGTTTACTGGATCAAAAATCAAAGTGTTTACTACATCCAGACAATCAAAAGCAAATACACATTTCCATTTCAGGAAACAAACGTCGTTATTATGACAAGGCATGCAAGTACTTTCTTCTATCCAACTAAACTAGTAACAAAGACAAAACCAAATTAAGGTGGTTAGAACAAAAACTGTGTGTCGTCGGCCACCGGCGTGCTGTATTCAAAACAGTTGAGAAGATCTCTCTCAGGACATTCCCACATCTAGACTACTTTGGTGACGTTGTCCAATGTTGTCGACACGAGCATCAAAAGTTGTGTCCTGTTTTTGAGTAGGCTGTGGTATCGTTTCAGTTAGAATTATGATTTTGCCGATTATTTCTTTACAAAGTTTTGTTTAAATACATTAAAAAACTGAATTAGTATTGTAAAAATTCAGAGAGCTTTAAGTAGCTTATGCATTTTACAACCAAAATCTAATCGCGGCGTTTTGATCAAATCAAATCAAAAATATTTATCAGAATATGGTATTTCTGGTTGCAACATAGTCGTATGGCTATGTAACTATGGCGTACAAAATATTTATATTGAAATTATATTATTCGGAAAGAACAAAAATTCCAATCCAATCTATACTACAGAAAATTTTCACTGTAGTACAAACCCACTTGCAATTTTTTTCTTTAATCTATTTTACTCACAACAAAACCGTGTCGTAACATTTCCGTGACGTAACTCCGACATCAATGGAAAACGCAATGTCGTGCCCCTTTCCCAGTATCGGGCATCGTCGGAGATCGATGTATGTAGATCCGCCTCTATTTACATATGCCACGTCTATTATTTCACGAATTTAGCATGCAACGGTGATGCCAACTCCTGACATCTGATGCTGGCATATCATTTGAAACTCCTGTATTAAATCTCAGGTTTGTATGCTGAACTTTCTAATAGTTTCAAATCCGAATATGGGTATTTTGATGTCTCCGTTGATGTTTTTAGCACCTATAAAATATATTACTGAAACGTATTAGGGTTAAGAACATTATATCGTTAATTTATTTATGAAGTTGAAGTTGTAAATTAGATGAATAGCTCTGCTGAAGGCATTTTGATTTGTGGCTGTCCATTGAGTCTTAAATCATGGATAATTATAATCACATCACAGGCTCATGTGATATTTAAAGAAATTATTATGCCACTTAGTACTATATTCTTATCTAATAACAATTAAACACGGGTCTAGCATAATATGACCCATACACAAATCTTAAAACACTTATTAGAATCACCCAAAAAGTACTTTTAGATGTTATTTTGTTATACCACATAATTTCGCCTACCTCCGTCCCTAGCCTAATTTAATGCAAATGGGTAAAATCCAAACAATAAAAAAAAACAAACAGTAGAAGGATTCGAAGTTCCCAATTGCATATAAAATACCAACCAAGAAGGCTTCTCCTACCAATCTATAGCCCACACTTTCATCCTCATTTTGACATACGACTCCGCCAATCCAAACTGCTGACATACGCTAGCTTCCACTAGAAACAGGACAGACTTGCCCTCACATAAAGCACGAACGTACTAAATCGCTGTTCCCCGTTCTAGAAAGTTCCAATGACTAATGTTGGAACATTGTGCGTAAAGCACATACGACTCGCGTATCATAAAGTATGTAATACATACTAGCGTTTGTAGTGGATTTGATTGTATGTTAGTTTGTAGTGCGCTCTCTTTTGCTTTTAATAGCCCAATTGGTCCCCTTGTAGGGGACTACTACTAACCTAATCAAAATATTTTGTATGGATACGCGAAGGCATAGGAACTTACAAAGCTAAAAATAAATGGTTTCTTTCCAGTCGGGTCTAGAAAAAAATGTATTTTGTATTTGGTAGTTTTTCTATTAAATATACTTAGGCTATCATTTGACCACTATGTCAGCTTATGGTAAGAGATGATGGTTCACGCTTGCCTAGAAGTACCATAGTGACTCTTGACTTGAAGACTCCTAATTTGAAGATGTAAGATGAACAATATTATCATAACAGCGTGACTAAAAAACCTAAAATAAAATGGATAAGGCGACCAAGTTGGGTAATTACAGGTGGGCAAAACCACAAGTTATGCCTTGTATATATTATGAAAGTTGTATCTCAATACCTCGTCAGCAAAGGCGTGGACTAAGGAAGTCATATCCAATGTTATCACGATATCATTCATCGGTGACGTTATTTTCCGCTGCGTTTGCGCATGTTATGGATGTGGTGCAAATGTAAATGATTGTGGGAAATTGAGGGCTTGTTTCTGATTAGATTCTGATCGCTTTATAGGCTAAGATTTATTGGTTGCGTTTTAATTACCGGTTAGAATGTATTAAGAACTATTTATTAGCTAAATTGTAATACATTTCTTAGATAGAGATGTGCTTGTACCTGTAGCTTGTTCCTTATTTTTTTTCCAAAATGATACATAAGTACCAAAAATTGTGAAAATATTAATTAATATTGCCATTTTCACAGAATATAATGTAGGTATGTAGGAATAATCAGCGTCAAAAATATGGTCTGTACTGATATTTCTAGCGTTTTGTTGCGAATAAGTATATTTACGTTTAAGTACCCTGAGTGTCACTTCGTTTCTAATGCTGACTAAACCATTAGGACCAAACTGGGAAAAGACAGCATTAAATCTAATATGATCCAAGTGTAACCATGGAAACAAACGTGTCGAAAATTTAAGAAACCCTCTAGACGTAATAAACAGCGTTAAACATTTGGCAAGGATTACTCACACTGGTTCTATTTCATTTCATCATAATCTAATAGAAACCTCCCTTATAGGGCCATGTATCCGCTGTCTAAACATAGCTGATGCATTTAAACTGCATTCTTTATTGCCATAATACATCATCCTAAACGTTCGGTAGACGGGTTGGAGACCACAGACCTCATTAGTGCGTTGATACATTTTTATAAGGAGTTGCTAGAGCATCGTACGTTACTACATCGAAGATTAGTCATTTGGAATGAAAATGTGTATTTAAGACTCTGTTTTTATCATTCTCTTGTAATAGGAAGGATAGCAAGATATATACAATCAAAAAATTACAATAACTAAAAGCCTTAAGTAGCTCTTGAATGAATTATTTTTTCTCAGAAGAATCTTATTTCCCTATTTTTATAAAAATCATTTAGATCTTAAACAAACGGAGCTTTATAAAAGTCCCACTCGTTAATATATTTTTTGAAAACCTGGCACAAACTGAACTTGTACTTTAGTATCACACTTGCTGTTCTTGATAATGCATAAACTGTGTATGAAGTATAAACATCAATAGTTGACAAACTATAAAGACAGCAAGAAAGGGAAAAACAACAATAATAGCCATACCTCTGAACCAATCCTCAATAATAAAGATTATAACTACCTTCTTAATAAACTCGCTACCAATCTTCAAGCTACACTGCAAAATGAACGTGTAATTACCTCATATGTAACGAAAAGCGGTCTTAGCAGGAAAAGCAAACATCTAAATAATTTCTCCGGCACACCTTGAGATACTATCGTTAAGTATTACAGGCGTTTAAAAGGATATATCGTTCATATGAGTCGCAATTTCTGTGCCGAGTTATTAGTAGGTGTAGCTGTTAACTGCTAGGGAAAGCAAGATTTACGCTTATTGGGGAATGTCCTGATTCCACTTGATAAGATTTTTTTTTCTATTTAATTTTCATCATGTTTTTTTTATTCATCGGTGTGTTTCTTTTGGTCATCTTTGTATATTCTAGATTAAAGAATTGTGAGAATGAAGAGCCTCATATTAGCTTGATCTATTAAATCATGTTTTTATTTTCAGTTTTAAAAAAAAAGCTACAGTTAATTTCAATGGTGTGTTCATCACATGCGTAGAAACAGCAAAGATCATTATAGTAGAAGTTGTGAAGCAAAAAAAGTCCACATTAATTGAATTAACACTGACTTGGAATCCGCATCGTATTCCCACAAGTTCCGATGATACCACAAGTCCTAAAAATAACCTCAAAGCTGGAAACTCTAGCGTTCAACGTGTCATACAATCTAGTTTTCTATTTAAATGATACACTTTCGAATTGCCTCATTTGTCTAGTCGCCCCGTGGCTTTAGCATTCGATTTCCAATTGTGAGCCGTGCGAAAGAAGTGTGGGAACACAGAGAGTTACATCTGTAGAAGTCACTATGCCTTATTTGGAACCTTATCTGATTGTACTAGGCCCTATATGCATGGATAAGTTTAAGCTAGCCTATATTATGTACGGACAATTATTCAATTCAGTTGTACGTGTATCGACTTGGAGTTTGTCTATTCAGGTATTCTTTGCTGCTTTGTAAATGGGTGGATCTTGTCCAAAAGAATACTTAAAGGGAGGGTCTGTATTCTGTTTTGTACAAAGCACTAATATGGGATCAATACATTGTATTGACTATTCAAGATATCGGGTAAATAGAGTATTTGTGGAGTGGATGGATCCATGGTAACTAAAACTAAAATATTTTAGATGGTTTTTAATATTCCAGGTCCGTGTTTTAATTCGTCAAATAACATAAAGTGATGTAATGATTACAACTAAAATAAAATTACACAAAACGAAAGACAGAATTATTGTATTGGAAAATGTTAAAGCTAATGATCGAAGAGCTGTTTTACTAAATTATTTCGAAGTGTCTTAGACAACAGACAAACAAGCAACCCACGAAGACGAATCCCAAACCTCGTCATTCAACACCTAACAGTACAATTACAGCACCTAATGAATCGGCCTCCACACACGAATAAACACTATTTAAACAGCATACGTTTAACAACATGATAAATTCGATTGACAATCGTGCGGCAACAAGGCTTGCTGTGTTCACAATTGCTCGTACTAATTTAAGAAGCGGTGCCTTATACAGAGGTAGGAGTGTTAAGAATGTACACTTGATCGGCGTTTGTATAAGTGCAGGGGAAGTACTTTGACGGGCGCGAGTAAAGCCTTATAGGGTTGTCGGTGTAGTGAAAAATTTGCTCTTCAACCCCCCTTAATTGGGTGTCGCGTTGTTTTACATGGTGGAGACACACGAGCTTGAGGGTTCACGAGTAATTTGTAAATTAATTTTGTGGGTGATGGTGAGATTTTCCAAATTAAATTATGAAGTGTATTGTATACTTTATAACTGAGTGCCATTGATAGTTTCACTCTACATGTCATGTCCATTGCAAAATCTTATCAGCATTTTATCTCAATTTTACAATTTTTTATAAAAAAATGCATAAATTATGGGCAGATAATGGAGAAAATTATTGTTAGACAATCCTGGTGCTAATGTAAAGACTATAACAAATAAAGCTGGAAATAAACTTATATGCGCTCTTGAATCTATTTTATAATATGATGCGCATCCTTCAGGAACCTGATTCAATTACTAGATAAAAAGGCCGACGCACTGGTCTAGCTTACGTATTAATATGATGCATCTTTGTGCCTTTTAGAATGGATTAAGTCATTTCAACGGCATTAAGTAGCCGACATGTGGTACGGAATGTTGTCAATTAATTTGTGTTTATAATAATACTTTTGTTTTGAAAAATATATAAAAATTATAATGCGTGAGTAG
>JAKRBP010002618.1:49447-63675 GCA_022398575.1 Heliothis subflexa | reverse complement strand
ACGAACAGCAATTGATTTTTATATATAAGAAAGAAGATTAGTATCACTAATAACTATAAATAAGGTAAGATATCACCCTACCTACCCTCAATACTTACAAAACAACCCCTCCAAAGATAAACGAAATTGCGGGAAATAACTAGTCTCATATTATAATTTCACTTAATGCTCCGTCTATGCATCTGTCGTATTCCGTAATTTCATAATCATTGTCGTAAGTACAACGGGCCGAGTGCGGTCGCGGTTATAGCGTAGCATTCCTTTAGTTAATGTTTAGTATGGAGCATGCAGGTAACTTTTTAAGTTAAATTTAACTTTATTCAATTTAAAATAACATTGAATTTAATATCGGAGACAAAGATTTATTGAAGTTATATATGAAAAGAAAATTGAGAGCTCAAAATAAATTGACACGTTATTTTGAAAGGTTAGCCATTTTCAAAGAATCAAAAGTAAATAATCTATTTTTCTCAAATGTTCCATGTGAACTAACAATATATTTTATTAGTAGGCGTAGCTGCAGTTTTTTTGATAAACGACACAAGTCACAACTGTATCCCATTTTTTTGGTTAAAACGCCTCCTACCATTGCAACCCTCCCCGCTACCCGCTTGCTGTAAAACCTTAGCTTACCCCGATGCAGTAGGCAGTTACCGTCACGATCGCTCGCGGGCGGCATCGGCATCGTCTGAGGGTGGCCCACAATTCATTGTGCTTTGTTTGCCTATCGTTTCCTGTACGTTCACTTCGACGATTAGTGATGTTCATGCAAATTGACGATCTCGTAGTGCCCAAGTGAAGAGTCAATTTGTTTTGAAATATAGCCAAGGTAAATATTGTGCTTGTGTTATGTTAATTAAGGCTTAATGTACTTTAGAGTAGAGTTTGAAGTGCGTGTGAAAATGTTTTCCAAATACCTATAATTTTAATTTCGTGTGTCAGATGCCTAAGTGTCAGTTCACCTTTTAGACATTTTGTAAGTACACACGTCTGCGCAAGTAGCGTTTACCCGCAAAGAATAAGCCTACTTATAAAAATCTTCTTCGAGTAAATAAGTAAGTCATATTTTAAGCCTACTTATCTTTGAAATACAGTTTTCTGAAAGAATTAAAACATCTTCCGAGTCGTAGTATGCGTGTATTTGAATAAGAGGCACGGAATATAAAATGAACGTTTTAGATTTTTCGCAAAAGTAGTCTTAAAATATATGTACGTTAATGTATTTGAATACGAATGTCGTTTCCATTTAGGCAGTTTATTTAACTACTAGGTTTCGTCTGCCATTTAAACAAGGTTTTATGGAAATGTGTTGTGTTTGTCTTTTTGTACGCTTTATTTATTTTCTTATGGCCTACATTTACAATTGACAAACTTAAGTGTCATGCTTAAATTGAACTTTGGGTTACGAATTACATAGAATAGTTTTACCTTTATAAAAAAGTTAGGAAGTTTGCGAATAAATATTCAGTATATCAAACCAATTGAATGCACTCCATTAATTCAGTTGTGCATTGTATTTTTTGTTCATCAAACGTAGCAACAGAATCATGCAAATATATTCGTCGTGTGAGCCAGACTTCTCTTAATGCACGTCCACATTACAGGTTTACAATCATTATAATAACACAAAGGCCTGCAACCGATCGCACCGGATCTAATGCTAAATACCAACTTATCGTGTGTATGCCTTCGTAAATTGTATGTAAATACGTGAACACCTGCTGAATATATTTGTATAAGCGTTAGTCCGCAAGGCGTGTTTGAGAATGCTCAATAGGGTGCATTTGACTGTGTAAACCTATTAATATGGACAGTCCACTATGATGCGGTGAGGTGTTATGTAAATTGCCTAGGGATAAACGTGTGACAACTCATGAGAACAGCAAGGGACTTATTATAATGATACCTTGTTTATTTCTAACGTAAGCTTTCTGATTTGTATTATGGTGGTCATGTGGGCTGTGATTTTGAAGGATTTGAATATCAAATTACGTTTTTATTTTAAATTGCCCGATTTGGTGACAATAAGCTTTATTCATAATTCAAAGCGTAATGTAAGTAGAATGCATTGTTCGTAATAGGCGGTTCGAAGAAATTTTTATTCGGTGCTACTTACACTTATAATAAATTTGAACTGTATGGATTATGAGCGTACTTAGACACATTTTAAATACATATTAGAACTTTTCTCGATTCATCACACAGCTCTAGTTTCAAATAGAAAATGGCCGCCACACATCCATCTCCATCAATTTTAATTATTCGTTAAAACACAACCACAGCCCACCTAATAAGAAACTATTCCAATATTACTTCTAGTTAACAAAAAGCTGCGAAATAAGGCCTCTAGTTTGGTAACATTTTAAAGTACCATTATTGTATTTGAAATCCCTAAAAGTTTAGTTTAGTTCACAGTAGAGGGTAATGACTGGACATATTATACAAACAATAGTCCTTTTTTGCGCACCATTAGTAGATCGGCCCTAAAGTTGTGTAGTTATTCGGATAGCCCCAATTTCAATGCAGTTGGATCATTATTGGTCCCCGTACGACAGTTTGTATTTAATGGCATTTTTAAATGACATCAATAGGGAGTTCTAAGTATTTAGATGTAGGGACGGATAAAGGACAGCCCTTTTACGACGTTTACGATATAAATATTGCGATGACATCTCACTCTATTGGTCAGTGACTGTTTTTTGGACATCCATATAAATTAATATTAACGTATAATTTTGGTCTACTTTAATTATATTTTGGTCCATATTATTTCCATAATTCACCAAAGTGTCGGAATTCCTGGCAACGAAATTCATGAAAATGCTTTAAAAAAATACCTTGAAAGGATATGAAATAGAAAGCTCAAAACTCCATGTACAACATTATTACCTACATAATAAATTCAATAGTTTCTGATGACGCCATTAAGCAGAACAACGATCTCAGCATCTAATCAATAAGAGACACGAGATACTCATGTAAGACATATAGAACTAATAAAACAAAACCATTATCGTATACGAACCTACAATCTTGTTAAGTAAACCCCGCTCGGTGCACGTATAATGATATTGACAAGATTTCTTTTTATCTTACGCTCCCATCAAGACGCTACTCGCGATAATAGTAATACAAGAAAAAAGTTTTTAAGTTATCGTCGCTGTCACTAACACTAATCTGGCATCTCACGGAATGTCCGGATAGTGACGTTTCGAAATCGTCACTAGACGAATTATTAGCCGTTAATGCACTGTCGTAACGTTTTACTGGTTTACAGCCGCGCCACTTAGGACCAAAGCTCAAATTACCTCAACGTTGTCCTATTATACCGCTATTTTGTTGTTATCTAAAAGCATAGCTGGCTACTTTATCATTTTTAGATATATTTTATGCTTAATAGGTTTTATTAGTACTTTATTGATAACTCTTGAATTGATTAAATTGTCTCCCGACTGAGTTATGGGTAAATTAAAAGGGAAGATGATAATTTGTTGAATTTTTGAGCGCCAGGTCAAAAGAGCTTTGTCGTTAAGATTATCTTTATTAAGAGTAAATTGACGAACGTATAATAAAATTATAGTAATACATAATATGCTCAAAGATTACAGTTGTCACATAAAACTATATAGCTTTTTTATTACAAATTCAATTTTAGAAACGTCGGTTTTCCATATCGAATTTCCGCTTGTTTCGAAAAAGCTAGGCACTCTGTATAAAGTCAATATTATTATTTGCCGACTACGCACGCAACTCGCTTCACGTATGAGTATCAAAGCGAAGCAATGACTAAGAGCAATAATTTGTTCCCCATAGTGGCAGCCGACAAAATGACCGGGATTACCGTTACCAGATTCAGTTGATGACCAGATAGAAATCTATTAATAACATTCGGACAGTGCCGACGGACAGATCTATAAATGATGAGTTTCATTTCAGATAAGATCATATCCGATATCTCGAATGATTGATGGAACTCCGCTTGATATTACTTAGAAATTCTATTAAGTGTATGCCCGTTCATTGTTTTCTAGCCCATTATACACGCATTAGCATAGTTCGTTACTTAACTCTGTACTGTTTATAGAACATTATAAATATGGCGTCCTACGGTAGCTTTCCAACTCGTGTTGTAACGTGTTCTAATTAATTTTCAATTAGAAAAAGGTTTTTGGATACACTCGGAAATGGGAACGCTTGTAAAATTTTCTTTGTGCACAAATCCTTTATAGCATCCAAAAGCGAACCTTGGATAAAAGTTTTCCCTGTTGCTTCATATTTCCTTTGAAATATGTCTTAATATGTGAGCAAATATATTTGAAGGTCTCATCAGCCTCTAAAACTTTATTATTACCTGTTTTTACCTTCTAGTGGTAAAGAGAAAGACATTCTTTCCACTCCAGGTGCTCAAAAGAGAAAAATACACAATACACATTCTAATCGTGTAAGGGATCCATTTGATTATGTCGAGTCATCGCCTTACGATGTACTAAGCTTTATTGTTAACATGCTTCAAAGAAAAACAAATGAATTTAAATCACTAGACAACATTGAGACGAGCGGAAACGCGGAGGCGTAGTTACGAACAAAACTTCGAGACATTGAGGGTATTTTGTATGGCTATCTCCTTTACACACAACCATTAGCCTGGAAAAGAAAGAGATAGAAGTATGAGAACAAGAAAATTCATAAAAGCTTGATGTAGCTAGTAATTTTTGCTAATTTCCCAACGTTGAAACAGTTTGCAAGATGAATACCGGTTTTATTACTCTTTATTTTTCTTTTGCATCATCTGTTCCGCACTTCAAGATACTTTCGGTAAATGTACCAGCTCTATCTAATTATATATTCAAGTAGTAAGCGGGAAGTGTAGCGCGTGCTAAAATGACAACTTTATAGTTCATACAAAGTAATTGCTTTGATCTAAATACCCGAACAGTTAAACTAAGATAAATGTTATTATCCTAAGTGAATGACGAAACTAATAACTTTGTAGGTTTTAATCGAAATGGTCGTATTATAACACCGTTGGGTTAGGCCTCCACCAATCGGGATAATAACTATCATTTGGTTAATAGCGATTAATTAATTAAAGGTACCGTACCGAATTTGAAGCCTTCCGCTAACGACCCTAATGACTTAAATGCTCCACACGCGTTGGGTCTTGTAGCCATTGATTTAATAGGAATAAAATGTTTTCGAATGAAAAAGGGAGGAGTGTATGGAATACTTTAGCGGGACCACACACCGCCGTACATCTTGCTGCTCTAATGATATGCACATTTATTTTAAAGTTAATGTAATACATTTTATGTATAGGTGTTGATTCTGTAGGTTGTTCATTTAATTGATAGGAAACAAGCTTTGTTATTTATTAAATACGAACATGGTTGTTGAAAGTTCTCAGAGTTTTCCGGTCTATTGTTGGCGTTTGTTAGTTATGGGAAAAGGGTCTTATCAACTGGTGAGAAAATAGGAACTGCATTCAATTTTATTAGGTACATATAGGCCCCCCTTATATTTTTATTGACTATTAATAATATCAGGTTGAACTAGATTTTAAATTGCTACTTGAGCATTTCCTGCGTCTGTAAATTATTGATTACGATTATGTTTTCGCATTTCCCAATGGAAATTAATAAAAATGAATTTAATCCATACGTGACATTGTAGAAAACTGTGTTTGTTTTTTTAAAGCTAAGTGTATGCATACTTATTTCGCCGCCAGGCAAAACTCTAGCTGTTTGTTACTGTCAATTGCCATTTCTAAAGCAAACACTACGCTAGTAAATAAAACACACTCTTAAAGCTCTATAAAAAGCCTTTCGTATTAGCATAAACCACTTGTTTGTATGTACACACACATTTATTTTGCACTCACTGTTCAGAGTTAAAAATTTCATTTGAATCTGGCACTTTGCCCGCGATAAGAATCGTGTTCAGCTTGTTTATACAGTCAAGTTTATTATGCCTACTTAACATAAGTGTACTTGCTTAGCATTATTGTGTATATTCTTGGCGACTTATGGCCTTATGGCTATCGCGCTTTCTTTCAGCAAAAGTTGGGTTCATATTGTGTCTGTTTTTTTCTTCTTTTCGTAGTATCATCAAACTTTCTTAAGCTTTATTGTTGCTTTAATGATCTTTTTTCTCTAACCTACTTAATTACAAAAGGTATACAAGTGAAGAAAAAAGTTCTTTATGTTCACTTCTGTAGCCAATCGTTTTTGATGCTTATAAGAAGTCCTATTATGTGTTTGTGGCAAATGAGTGTACATAGTGAAGTTTGGGTTTTACGTTTAAAACTATTTACTTAGATAATGATGTCTGTTGTACTGGATATTAATATTCTATCTTTAAAAGTTTCAATCCAATTGTAAGATTGCAGTGTATAACTTTATAGCAGCAGTTATTTGTTTCACGCCCAAGAGAAATACAACAACTCATTACAACTAGCGCCGCCGGAGACTGGCAAAGTTCAGAAAACGAAAAAAAAAAAACGAAAGTTCAAAACTGTTATGAACGCATTGTATAACAAAATAAAAAGCGAACGAAAGTCACGTTCCTGTATAATGGCGATTTACGATAAATTAAATGTGCGGGATTAATTCCAACATCATTTTGAACACTATAAACGATATTTAAATTGATAATTTTACTGCATGTTACTTAAATTTATGCGATGTAAATCTTTATGTTAATAAAGAAAATGTTGACTTCGGTTTATCCCTTGTACATTGATCTCGGCGAGTGTACAAGCTAAACAATGATAATTTCAAAGGGCCCACGTGTGTTCCGTGGATCGAAACGTGGCGCGTTGGGCGGCGCGGACAACTATCCCTCAACTAATCTGCATATTGGACTTCCAAACATAATATGCACACGTCTAAATTATACCATTCAATTTCCAACCTTACTTCAACGATATAAAACTCACTAACTTTAATTTCCAAAATGCACTGTGAAATTTTCGGTGTTGCATGTTGATTTTGAAGCGGCGATGAGTCAGTAGACTTTATGGTCCCGTGCAACTGAATAAGCTGTTACGATATCTATATAAACTTTAAATAAATAAATATATCACCTTGTCAGCTCACAGAAAAAAGCTGACAAGTCAATTCCATTAATTTATCTTTACAATGTTTGCAAATAAAGACTCCAGCCTCCGTTTCGCAGCAAGGCGCATCTTCCTAGAAGGATAATAAAACGGACAATATTTCTCGTTATATCGCGTGATGGATGATCTGAGCAGCCAGGTAGACGTTATGATTTTTATGAGTTTTTTTTTCGGTCCAAAAAAGTCTACCCAAACATAAACACTTCTATTATTCGGAACACAATGGCGAACCAAAACTGGCGCGCCGAATTCCGATCGGTTACGCTAGTTTAACACAGTTAATCGTTATTTTTTACTTTATGCCCACAGTCGTTATTAACAATTTGATCTCATTAATAAGCACTGGAGCGAAAGAGAATACATTTGAGAGCGGCGGACTCGTATTACACTCGATGGTAACGCTCACATTAATAATAATGTTTAATGTTTTATTCAGATCATATGCCGCTATTGCATCAGTACAATATTACACTTCTAATTGATATGATGTTCTTCATTATAAAGGTGATCAACCTCGCCCGCCTTTGTCTGATGCCTCTTTCCCAATTCTTCTTATTGCTATCATTAAAATGAATAGTCATTTTCACGGTAGAGTGCACAATTTATCTGATTTATACTTAAAACGTTTTGGTTATTAACAAATGTTTGCCGAAATAATAATACCACCCTGTGTTCACGAACCGCATAACCACTCAAATCCAATTCACAGCATAGCTTCCTTTATAGCGTACAACAATGGATAACGCTAATTTATTTCGACATCGAGTATCGTTGGGCACAGACCCAATATAGAAAAATTAAGTAATTCATTCGGGTTGAAAGGGTAGAATGTTTGTATCTGACGTAGAAAAAATCGGTACCTATTATACAGGCAGCAGTTGGGATGGGTGCGCTTGGCTGGGTCCCCACGGGCGGGCATCGCTCACTCTCCCGTCCGACGCATTCGTATTCTGATGTTTAGATAAACATTAATAAGTCCCTAAGACGTTCCCTATTCTATATGTATCTGAAATGGCGGTTAGCAAGTTAAATTATTTCCGGAAAACGAGTTATGCGCCATACACTCGAACTCAAACGATGTGAAAGAATGTTAAATTCATTATGCGTATGTTTTGTTAAGATACACATCAAATTAGTGCGCATATGTATGCATGATCCGCTGTTTATGTAATTTAATGGTGATAAGGTAATTTATTCACGTGAAGAGTCATCAATTGTATGTCGTCATCAAAATTCGAGTGGATGGCGCTTAGGAATGAAAGAATCGTAATGATAGTTCCCAGGTAGAAGTCGGTCGAGCGGACGAGTGTTGAGCAAGCAGGCGCGCGGAGTAACAGCAGCTAATGAAGATATGCAAGTACACTCGACCGTGTAAACAAGCGAACCCGGAGGCGCTTTTTCTGTTTGCCCTCGCGGGATTAGTAATTTAAAAGTCAATGCCGACACTCGAAAGGGTCAATCGCATCGCTCGGTCAGTGTATTGAAAACAGATACCCTTTTCTGTATTCCGGTGGTGGTCCATGAAAGTTATAAGGGCTGAGTTGTTGAACTATGTAATTGACTTGGTTCTGCGGTCGCAGGCTTTGTTCTCCGGAGGGCGGATAATCGAAAACGCCTCTGGTTAGCCCCGAATGATGGGAGAGAAACAATGCGAAGTTGATATGTGGATTCGCCAGACGGTCCCTTGTTTGATTTGCAAAGAGCTATTTGCTCGTCGAAGACTGCGGCTGGGGCAGGAAATTGGACCTCGCCGCACGGTTTCAACTACGCTAACACTTGTCGAATTACTTCCTTTTCAACAGTTTAACTGTTAAATACGAGCACTCGTTTTAATAAAGGACAGCGCCCGTCCCATCGCAAACATGTGTGACATAACAATTTCCGTGAGACACGAATAGTCGTCGGAAAAACTAATACGTTACACGAAAATAAAAGGAAAATTGAGAGATGCGATGCCGGTCATTAAATAGACAAAAGCGTTTAGTTGAAGCACGAATGGTGATCTATTTAGGTCTGCGCGCCATCATTTTTATTTTCTCGCACAAAACATGTCGGCTGTCGGTCCACATTATGCCGCCGAGCGCCACACGTAACATTTGACGGTGTTTTATTTTGGGTAAATGTGGACGTTCCAATGATTGACTTATCCGGGGGTAACTTGAGAGGCTCTCGCGACGCGGCCGCTCGCCGCTCGCCGGCCGGCCTGCGCGCCACCGGCTCTGCCGCTGTAACTCTATACCAGCTCGCAGACGACAAACACAACTCAAACACTGACAGGTATCTTAAAGTGAAAGGTCGTTTAAATATCTCTGATACATATATCACAGATTTCATAATCCAGTTAGATGTGCGTACCAGGCGTAAAATTACTTAAAGAGATATGATTCCCAAAGCGCATCTCTATGGCAGTAATTCAAAGATCATGACGCTTAATTTATTCAATGTGTTTTTAGAAAATATGATATTTCATGAGCTTGAATTGACTCAAGTTGACTTTAATAGTTGAAAGCAAGTAAACAGAATAAATCTCCGACATGGTCCGAGTCGGTCGTGTTGTGTCGCGTCGTCTGCAGCAACTAACACTAATCTATCTTAGTTTAGAACAGACCGCCTCAGATAAATGCCTTTGTTTTACTAAGGGAAGGAAATATCGACGGTCTCATGTGATTTAAATGTCTTCTGTTTTAAGAGAAAGCTAATACGGATGTAGGTACCATCTGTATGTTGTCTTTTTTAAATGGTCGGGAGTAGTAACTTGATCCGAGACTCCATACAGGATGAGTGAGTGTGTAGCAAAATAAACTTATTGTATTGACTGAACAAAGAAAAGACTTCGAGGAATATGAATGTAATGACACGAATGCAGCGAGCGGGGCTTAGCGCCAAATGTAAAGGAAATAAAAACGTGGAATTCCAGCCGAGTTTGCTGGCTTAACGCATCACCATAATTCAATCGTGGCCCGTTCCTTTGCTACCAAAAAGAGCATCGAATTTATTACAAAGCTCTTTGGTGCGGGAACCCCTACCTATTATTTATGGCACTCGGTTGGTCTGTCACAAAAAACGGACGGGTGCTTCGAATATCTCAGCGGGCGACTACGAAACATAAGCTGCAATAACACGCACTTCCTACGAGCTGAAAGCGCGGTACCGGAGGACGCTTGCACATTTGTTGCCAGCCTTTAATGTATTGTGAACCTTGTCACAGTGTAATATAAAACATTTTTAAAGTCCATTAGACGGTGTTCGTGCCTGGGTATGCTTAAATAAATGATAATCCGGATTTATTGAAAGTAGGCTGCAGTGTAGGAGATATGTTTCAATGCGAGCCATGTGGTGGCAAATGTGGGAACCCCGCCAAGACGTTGTCCTACTAACGAGTTTGTTACTTCATTGTTGTGTTGTTATAAATGTGTTTGTTTCAGAACTAAACTTTTTATAAGCTTCTTTATTTTTTATTAGCTTCTTACTCCATTCTTTTTCACGAAGTATGCCAGTAATTCTATTTGACATTTCGGTATTCTAGTGAGACACGTGTTTCCTGTCAGATAGATTTAATTTGGGATAAATATTACGATCAAGTGCACTTACATTTGCTCTTTAATAAAACACACGTGCAGTTTCTTCTAAACATTTTTTCTGCGTTTAAATCTTTTAAAAAGCCTTAAGTAGGACCGGAAACGAATTTAAAAGGCATTACCTTCAAAAAACGCACTGCCGTTTGAGATGTCATTGAACCGTCTTCAGAATTAGGCAGAGATCCCTTCTATACAGGCTGTTATAAGTCCTCTTTTGTCATTGGAGAACACTCGAAGAGCAAAGCCATTTAGAACCATCTCTAATTATACGAGATGTTCGCACGAAAGACGCGCGTAAACCAACCCCCGATGTTTATTGTAAAGACAGATTGAACAAACAGAAGCGTTGCCGTTCAACAACGATCACTTTTAATCCCCGAAATGAGACAAATATCACGAACCGGGTCAACGGCTATCTTCTCACGTTTGTTGACGACTTAAAGTGTGATAATATTTATTAAACGGTTCACTCGAAACGACCGACGACGATAAATAAACTCCATAAGACCATTACGCGTCACGCAAGATTTACTATGTATGGTAACGACTGCTTTTTTTACTGATGCCGCATTATAATGTTAAAAATTTCGGTCGCGATGTTATCGTTTGTTATTTTACTAGTAATTAGTATTTATTACAGAGTTGCTTCGTGCGTCTTGTCGGAGCGATCTTTTAGTGTGAAAGCGGTTTAATGTGAATTATGTGTTTACGGGACGGTTGAGTTAAGCAATTAAACCTTTTTATGTGTACTCCGTAGATCAAGATCTGGCAGGTGATAATCATGAAATTTATAACCTCATAGGTGTTGAAGATTGGTATCATAATGTCCAAGTAACCTCGAAGTCGTGATTTTCCAAATATCTTTTAAGAGGGCATCGTTATTAGTCTAAATATTTTGCATCTTTAAAATACCTTCGCGTTGGTCCCAGCCCACACAAATAGTTGGCGTGTTAACGAATTTGTGTACAAGAAAAAATCTGCTACCGTCTTGATTTTGCCCACCATCTGTTGCCGGAATGCGATCCTTCAAAATTAATGCGATAGTTAACGCTTAAATAAACAGACGAGACAGCGAACCTGCGAGCATCGCGAGTCGCGACCCTTCGCTCCGAATAAATCATTCGATAATTGAATCATATGCTGCGTGTCAAAAGTAATTAACAGACACTGCGATACGCATCTCGGGCCACATGTGCTTTTTTAATAACGTCGCATCTCGGTTTCCTCTCGCACACGCGACTCACGCTCGAGATAACATCGACATAGAATTTCTTTAATACTCACATGAAAATTATTAGTCTTCATACATTGCGCCGCGATGACTTTATATTAAGGTCATTGTGAGAGTAAATTGATCTGTGAGCCTCCACTCTGAGCGGGCGCGGTCGAAATTATACAAATCTAATTGAACCACGCACGGTACATTTTTTCTGCTGATACGATAGTCTAATGGCTCCAATGATTAATAGTTTTAAATATTGGTTTAGCTTAAGGGCAATTAAAATAACGCAAATACCATAAAATAAACGTGACAATGGGTTGTAAATTGTCGGTTTAAATTTAAATACATACATACGTTCGACATTTTGTTGTTCTATAAATCTTGAGAAGCAATTTATCTGGCTGATACTTACATTCGTTCCATTAGCATCGGATCCCGTATTAAATTCGGCCGGAGGCAAAGATTGACAATGATTGGGCTAGCGCAGCCCCAAACGACCGATGCGATGGGCTATAAAAATGTTTCGCAGCCGTACACCAATTACCTTAATGTAACTACCATCAAAACAACCTTTTTAGCGAATCGTTTCTCGTTTTTTTCCCACGGAACGTTTGCTCCTAATGAAATTAAGAGCAAATGTACGAAAATACACACCAAACAACATCACTATGAGCGTTTTATGAAAATGAGAAAAGTCTCAGGTATATTCGCGTATCGTTTTAGTAAAAGCTGTTTCGTGGAGTAGCGCCGTCGCGGCCCTTGCTAAGGATGAAATATTAGAGGTGTCGGCCCCGCCCCGGCCTGTAATGAGACCCGCAGGAATACCAAGCAATATCTTAATACCCACCTTCGCCCGGGGTGACAAATACACGGCGTTCGCGTGGAAACTGTTAATAATTTATAACCGCCCTGTTTTACGGGATGTTTTCAGCACAGCGATGACAGGACGAGGCCGGGCCAAAGATATTGCCCAAAATACATGGCTGTTAAGGGGAATTATTGCTGACGACCTACTGAAACCTTCCCAATTCCCGGGCTCTGTAATTCCGCTATCGCTTTCACAGGAGCACATCAAAGCTATTTTCGCATTACGTAAGTAATAATGCCGCCTAAACAAACTTACGCGTGAGTCGACAATGTGGATATGATTTATGAAATATCTGACTTGAAGCTTTATTAGATAGTCAACACTATCGGGAACATCAAAGGTGTCGAACGATGGAGCTCCCGCCTGACTTCAAAGAACAATAACTAAGGATATCGCGAGCCGACGCGGAAAATAAACACGTTTACGAGTCGCCCGCATTAATTTATTTTGTCGTAGAAACAATCGCACTTCATCCTCACTTAAGAACGTTGCGACTGAAAGTTGAATATGAAAGGGCTCATAAAACGGTCGTAAACTCTATGAAGAGTGACGATCGTGCTTTTCGAGTGTTCGGGTGTAGGCACTTTGATTTGTGTGAAGCAGCTGGCAGCGTTAATAACTTAATTCGTCAGAGTCTACGCGACGGGAAGAGGGCTTTAAAAAGATGACTGTATGTGCAGGCGCCGAGGAAGCGTTATGCGCGGGAGCAGGGTTGAAGCTGTCACGGCGCGCTTTCAAAGTGCGGCTGTTGAACGATTTGTGTATCGGGAACTTCTTTAGTTGAGAGAAGTCTAATTGACTGCTAACCGCGATAAACATTAATCAAGTCATCCAAATGATTATATAGATGGCCGTCAACTTTTAGAACGGGACTATAATTGCAGTAGCTGTAAAAATATGCTTACTTTTATGTTTAGTAATAATTACGCTTGAGAAGTATCAAGTTGTTGTAACTTTAGGGCAGCTATAAACTTTCTAGTCCAATAAAACTTTTCACACTTTAATGAAAATTTTCCTCTCCATAGCTGATGAGGCGCGGTCATCAAGAACACATTAAAAAACTTATATTATAAATTCTTATAGTCGTGTCTCATTATGAAGTCTATAAATTCCTAAGGCTCTCGACAGGTGCTTGAAGCGCCATTCCTATGAGAACTGTCATAATTATTTGTACACACTCGTTGGAAGGGCGACGAGATGTGCTTCGGAACACTACTTGAAGTTTAGATAGTCGCCTCCTCATAATAATTCATGTACCGTCGTCGCTTCGGTGGAAGCCACTTCACAACTAGTCAAGAGCCACGGGGACTTACCTTATTTTTATAAGATAACCTATAATTCAATTGTCACAAAGGTATTTATTTCTTGAAACCGATTTTGTGTTTAATTGTACTTGTGTTGATTTTGTGTATTGTTAAAATTCTAAAATATATCAGATCATTATTG
>JAKRBP010002618.1:37604-48391 GCA_022398575.1 Heliothis subflexa | reverse complement strand
TTTTCATAAATAATGGAACGGAACCCTCTGTGTGCGAGTCCGACTCGCACTTGGCCGGTTTTATAGCATAAATCTATGTCAAAACGGGATAACTATAACATTAACGACATTTTTGATGCGTAAAATTCGAACATGGTTGATAAGATGTTATGTGGATTTCAGTTAGCGTAACAAGCTTATTTCGTGGCTGTAAAATTGATCATTAACGAATTCTTATTTTTATACCATCACAGAAATATTCTTGCTTCAGAAAAGCTATCGAAAAGTGATACTGGCTTTACCTATATCTTATTCCTTCGTATTCCTTTAGTATGTATAATTGGCGACACAGTTACAGTTTTAGCTCTGAAATCGATAAGTCTTGTTTGATTGTACGCGGGGGGAATATTCAACGAGTCTGCTATTTTATACCACCATACACCATAATATACTTAGGTAACATTGCATTAATTAATGGAATTTGCATTGTGTGTATATATAATATGTTCTGATAGGTGTACTAACTGCCTCCTCAGTAGTAATTAGATATGAGATGTTCAATGATTAAGTAATACAAAGTCCTTGAATTTAGATGATAAAGGTGATATGGATTATCCAACAAAGAAAAGGTGGTCCGTATATATTCTTAGCTCGTTTCTAATGGGAAAACTTTGAGTTATGTAATCTTATGAATAAATGAAAAGGTGATAGTCATGTTTAAACGTGCCTCATCAAAGCGGTGTCACAAGTCGGAACTTACTTCCAGAAACCGAGTTTGAGGGTCAACGAATTGTAACTCCATTAAAAGTTTCCTTGTTTTCGAAGTAAACACGGCGCCACTCAAAGGAAGTCCTTAAAAATTAATGGAGACATCCTGATTACTCCAAAGATCCAAGGTATGTATTTAGACAGAGTCTATTTATGTAAACACGAACATCTTTACGATTTAATCTCCCTTATAACTTTGCATTTCCTTTCAGTGGTTAAGTCGATTTCTTGTTGATATTCTCTTAATCCAAGAGCACATAAATTTCCGCAGCAGAGGGCGTGACAGCCACTAAAGAATTGGATAAAGAACCTGCATGCGGGTAATATTGTGACTGTCGCCGGCACAGCGCAGTTAATATCTGAATCCCACAAAAGAAATAAAGTCCCGATACGTAAAACGAATGAGACTTGAACAGAGTGCACCGCGCGTCAGATTATAGGCATAAATTATTAGGCACTTTTGTTCATGTCAAAGAGCTACTCGCAGCCCATTCAATTACGGATCAACCGTACAAGGAGTGCCGAGTCTTTTTCAGATGTTTGTGTAAGGGATTAGCTGGGATATCTGTGCCGGTATCTCCGTGAGATAAGTACGAATATACGTCAACGTCGGACGGCTAAGCCGATTATTTTAAATGTATTCACTTCCTTAATGGACGTCGTTTTTCACGTCGCGCACCGCGAGTCGCTCACTGACTTACTGAAGATTTTCGGTTATGATCCGGTCATTGACTGTCGGATATTAATGCTCACTTATCTGACATTTATTAAATTGTCGGAATAAGGGCACGAGGGCAACTGAATGAAAATATCAAATTTTTTTTAAAATTGACATGTCCACTTGTTTCACTCTCGACTAACGACCCTTTTGAATTCTTAATTCTATGAAATATGGCTTTTTAATTGGTCAAATTAGTAGATAGGTCTGAAGTACAATGCAATATGAGAGCATTTAAATTTTGTTGAGAAGGTCCTGGAAATAAATTATAATTATACATAGGCCAGTTCGATGTCCGAGAGACCACACGCGAGTCAATAAAAGGGAATGCCTTTAGAAACGTGGGCATTTATAAGAAGCTGCGTAGGTTATTGAAATGGACCAAAAAATAAAGTAATAACAGGATCACGGCAGGCCCACCTGGGCGGCATTGACAAATGCTGCTGTTAGGCCGCGCTCCCTCGGCGCCCGCGCTCAGGCCCAAATAATATACATATCATTATTTCGCCTCGTGCCCTCATAAATATTACTTACAAATTCACCCATCCAGCGAGTAGCGAGCAACGCCGGCGGCAATTTTTCAACGAAATATCGCCCGAGACCCGCCAACCGCTTGGGAATAGGCGACAACATGCAATGATGCATTGTTTTATTTGTGTACCGGCGCTGCTACTTCAGTGAATTGGAACTCAATACTTTTTATTACCCTTGTTGCTTCGGCTTTAGCTTAAGCTTTTATTAAGTAACAAGTTTTATACTACTACTGTTTCTAAGTCAATAAGTCACCATAAATTATAAAACATATTTGTTATCATATTTCAATAACGAACCCTCAAAATTCTCAACGCCTAAACGAATTTCAAATAACACGTGTTTAAAGTTTATTTTACACAAACGGCTATTAATCCAATAACGGTCGGCAATCATAGATATTTATTTAAACACGAACTCACCACAATACAGGGTGTTTTACGGCAGGTGGGCATCTAATTAATTAGTAGGTGGCCCCCTAGCCACGAGGGTCGAAATTAAATGTATATTTTGCATTTTTTCACCCGCCATAACGCCGCATGCCGTCAGTCTCCATGTAATTAATAATAAAATTTACCAGTAGAGTAATGGTGGGCACATATTTATTTGTGCAACGTTTTAATATTTTTTATGCAAAACAGGGGTCGGGTCGGATTACTTATGGTAAAAGTGAAAAATATTTCCACGAGAAAGCCTTTTTGCAGGTAAATTAAAAATATTTTTCAGAGACAGTATCGTTGAGTTTTTTTATGCTAGCCATGCTAGCCGGAAATGGGTGTTATGTTTCAGAAACTTCTTTCATGTGTTGACGCCTGTCGATCTGGATATTAAACAATCAGAAGCCACTTCCTTTGAGCACTTCCATTTATAAAATAAATTGTATCCAGGCGTGGAATACATTAATGGAATGTATAAAAATAACTTGTGCACTCGTCAGTACCCCAGTACTGTCACCCTGCGCGTCGCGTGTAGGCCGTCGAGGTGGGGGAGCAAGTATAACGCTTGTCTACATAATATTACTGCGTTATTACAAGTCACCGCGGCTGCATGTCAACTCACCGCTTCAGGGTGACTAACGCTGATAAGCGTCGCGACATCTTCATATGTGTTCACATGCATTTCTTAAGCTAATTTACCTAAAAAACAGTCAATGACACTATCATAAATAGCTTAGTGCTTAAAAAAAGCTATGTAGGTAGGTATAGGAAAACTAAACAAATTTTACACAAGAATAATATGACATGAATTATCTATTTAATAAAAACATTTCAACTAAGAAATGTATCGATAGATTTAAAAATGGAACAAAATCAATTCGAACAACCATCCAGTGCTACACCTAGTGCATTAATAAATGTGTACAAAATGGTAAGCAGTACAAAATTATAAATTGTTTGCACTTTCCCGCCAGACTGTACGGTAATAAAATTAAATGGCGGCGAATATGTCTGTCTCGATCATTACGTGATTGTTTTAATGCTCGTTTGTAGCCAGTGCTCCCATATTTGTTGTGTTAGACAGTCAACTGACGTATATTATGTCGACGGGAAAGATCTAGTGTTGATTAAAGTAGTTTGCAGACATTAATTTATTGTAATACAAATATAATAACTGCTACAATTTATCTCAGTGACTGCTATTATTACAGACTTAAAAGCATGTTATTCTGACAGGTTGTTTCATTTGAATTCCTTGAAATTGAAAGTCTAGACAACATCTAGACGTTGTCCATTTTCTTTGTGAATGTTACGGACTATTAAAATGTAGCAATAATAAATAAATTTGATACAAATGTACAATTTACCTGTATGCTCGCAAAATGAAACAGAATCATTGATTTATCATTTGCATTTAATTATATTGCCGATGCTTTGATAGGTAATTGAATTAAATGTTACATTAATTTGTGTAGGTACGCGTATTTAATTTAATGGCAATAATTTTCCAAGTCTCTTTTAATTTGTAGGAAACCCGAAAATATCAAAATAATATTTTAATGTATCTATCAAATAATTTGGCTAATACATTTCATTATAGAGGTATTTTGTAATATTTCGAGCTTTTCTGGGTGCTAATGTAGGAAATTAAAACAAAAAATCTTGTAATCAAAACACACCTATTAATAACACAGACAGGTGTTCACATCAGTTTAAAGCCTAGGCACTCTAAAAACATTACACAATTAACAATATTATCACATAAACATGTCTGAGGTGTAAAAAGTAGATCCCGCTGCCCGTACGTTCACAATAAAAGTACCAGCATATCTAGAGCTTTTCTTAAGTCAAACTTAGAATCATCAAAGAACAGTCACAAATGAATCTTAAAAGATATTGGAAATTAGTCCTTATTTCAACGAGAAGTTTGAATTCAGAACTGTCAAGTTACTGTGTCGAATTAAAAATATAACACTGGCCGGTTGGACGCATAATGGTGTATTTACCATAGAGATGTACTTGCCTACACCTGTCAAATAGTTGAAACGAGTTATGTTGGACGCAATCACATTACACGAGACGCAGCTGCCATTACATCTTTGATACTGGTTTTAAAAAGTTGCCCAGCGTTTATGGTGATACAGGTGCATAATTGCGAGAGATTCAATGGTGTTAATAAGATAGAGATATTCTTAGAACTCGGATTATGTTATGACTTCGTAGAAGACATGTGGTGGCTTTTTTGAGATTATTTTATGTGCATGAGTCATTGCAAAGGATTTAACGAGTAGTCTTAAAGTTCTACCAAGTTCTTGCTAAGGTTTTATTTATAACAAAAATTGTATAGCGCAAAATGTATGCACGTTGTTATCTGAATAAATTCAACTGTACATTAGTACCTACTAATAAGCGTAAAGAATCAAGATTTAAATAAATGTATCTGAAAATAGTGTATTGAGTTAAATATACTATTGTCGATAAAATATTTTTATTTCACATAAAAATCTTCACGCAATCCACAATTCTGAATCGAGAAATGTAGCAAGTAACGAGCCATATTACAAAAAATACAGTTTCCTCCTACTGGATAATATTCATAATAGACACAACAGCAATAACAAACCAATGGATATTTATATTAACACTACGCCAAGGAATGTAAGCCAGACGTTACAAATGGCCAGTATCAACGATATAATCATTGAAAAACTACCTGTTCTACATAGGAAATTGTATGCTAGGTTATCACAAAGGCCCTGGATACAAAAGCATGTGAATAAATAACTACCCACGCCAACTTAACAACCTCCCACGCATAACAAAACACTTAATACACGCGGGATAAATCTATTAAAATATAACCCAATAAAAATGTTTACCTACAATCAATGGACAATGAGACAACTGACTATAAACATGCACTAAAATTTAAGCACGATATAAACGTTTAAGAACGTATTTTTGAACGAACTTCTTTTGCGTGTGAGAATGTGGAGGGTTCGGTAAGCTTCGAATAATACTCTTACGTTACCCATAATCAGATTATTCTGAATATTGGGTATCTTATGTAGGGTACGGACATTCCACAACTTGCTAATATTTGATTATTTTGGGGTCTGGTGCTTATAATAATCTTGATAGTTTATTGGCAGGTTATTATAAATTGTATTCCAAATTCGACTATGAATATCTTGACCTTATATTTTATGATATCTAGGACACACTAATTGAAGTCAGATCCTAGCTTGAATAATAATCAAATTTGTTGGTATTTAACGTAAAAGAAATTATTAATGGAAATTCAACGCTTTAAAAGCAAGATCCGTACAAATTGAATCTTTGCCGGTAGGTATATAAAAGCTTAATTAAAAACATCATTAATAAATTCATCTGGCGAGATGTCAGAACCATCGACATAGTTTCTCGGAGACTCGAGTCGCGAATCTTAAAAGCAGTGTAAAATTTAAAAAGTTTCAGAGGAAAATTAAGGATCGCGACGAAGGAGGTTTTTGAAGCTCCGAAGAGTTGCATCATGTAACTTTGTTAGGCACGGTGAGTTACCTCGTTAACTGGCGCGACGAAATATTACAGAAGTAAAACTCAAATTAATCTAGGGTGTGTTTTTTTTCCTAAAAGGATATTCCTCTGCTAATGAGCTAGATTGTTAGCCCGCGCTCGACGCTCGCCTTTGTGGCAACTGACTCTGTTTAGCTTTCTGCAAACTTCATTAATAATAATGTGCATTATTGTTTGGTGTTTTTACGTTATTTATGTAGTTTCTATCTACTTATGTGTTCTAAAGTAAACAAAATACAATTACTTCTGTCGACCTTCATTTTTACATTGATAAGTTATTAGTTCTGTATTTAAAAAGTCGTGTAATTTATGGCAATGATATTTCAATTCCAGTCTGCGTCTATCAGTGAGAGTAGCCCCGCAGTGCGATTTATACCGCTGTTATTGGGTAATAAAGACATAAAGGCTCGTAGCTGGTCCCCTAAACAAGGTGTGCTTATCTCACTATCGATTGGAGCAGCTGTAACGGGTGGGACATAGTGGCCTGATCTATTTATTAACTGTTCGAATACGGGTGGTCTCGGAAAAATTACGACCTTTCTATTCAATCCAAACTTTTTTCTAAACCCACTTTATTATTCATCCATTCAAATGTCTGCATAAACAATCCGAAGTATCTCTATCTACTTAACTTCACGCTTGTAATAATAAACGACAAAATAACATAATTTATGCATCTACAACTTTGCTACAGCGTTCTGCATGACAATGGCGTCGCAGAACAAAGTCAGTTGGGAAATGTATCCGAACGCGTTCGAGGGATGAAATTGAAGCGTTCCATTTTTGGTTTTCGAACTTTCTTTCGAATTTTGTCTTCGAAGAGGTTATAATGGTAAAAGCTGGCGCCATTTTAATAAAATAATAAGTATCTTTTTAAAACTGGTTGCCATAATGAGATGGTGTTTGTCCATTATTTTTTATCTTCAGAGTTAATGAGGTGAATTCCTGTGGTGTATAATAAGTTGTAGTGTTATAATTAACGTCAAATAAACGGTGATAGTCTATTATTCAAGTTATTATTATCTCGGTGAGGAAAACACATAAACAACGAAGCAGAACCTGATTATGGGTAATTACCCTACTTAAACATTTAATACAAGTTCCCGGCTTCTAAAATTCGTATTGTAAATAAACGGTATAGATGTGCGGGATGATAAAACCACTCGACACCGCAAACAGCACCAAAACTATTTGTAACCACTCACCCATCAATTTAGCGGTCCTATTTATTTGTTCAATCGTGTTTGATAGATTTACAGTCACAAAAACTGGGTTACTATTTTTTAAGAGACTCGTGTTAAACATGTATGTATATTGTATATGTATATATCTCGCACGTGCCTGATAAATTCCCACAATTTCTCTCCTCTCGCTTCCGTAACCGTGCAAACGTTGTTGTCTTTTTGTTCTCAGCCAATGGAATTACAGTATTAATCAGCCAAAATGAACCTTTTAGCGAAATGTCAAAAGGTTTACAAAGATCTTAGTAACGAGGCACGGTTAGCAGAAACAAAAGAATGTTCTGTCTGCACGGCCAGCGAGGCGGGGGAAATGAAATAGCTGCGGTAAGCGCTCGATATGAAATCACAGGTCAATTTTATAAAGTAGTCTGAAAATACATTTTATGTCTTTGCTGAAATTTAAAATAAAATACCCAACTATGAAACAAACAAAAGATTATAAAGTTTCTGATCAATTTGGTTTTAAACTCAGTGTTTTTTTAGGAAAATATTTAATGTCGGAAACTCGATGCTTTAAGTAAGTGCCTACATCCGTGAAGATTGATGTACGATGCAGTCGGACGCACCGATAGCCGACAACCGGCTTTCTCTCGGATAAGCGGCAAGTCCGCTTTTTGTCTGACCACATTAATTTAAAGCTATGATATAAACCCGTTTTGAATTGTTAAATTGATTGTGCTTACCGCGTTATCGTAGAGCTTTTTATTGCCGTGCAGTGCTACATCGCTATAGGTAAGTAGGACAAAGATATTGATGTAAAAGGAACTGAAAGCACCTCAAGCGAATAAACAGAAAGATAGCTCAAAACGGAATCCAAATTTCCTGTTAGAATTTACCGAATGTGAACCCGATTCAAATTCCGGCGGGTGCGGGATTGTAGCGTTCAGGTGTAGCGTGGCGCCGGGCGCGACCGGTCAGGCGGCCGCGCGGCCCGGTCCGGTCGTCCGGCTGCCGGCCGTCCAAGCACACATTTCCGCTTGATTAGAGGACGTGCGAGTCGCCGAGGACACCTGCGCCATCTGTGTGCCGACTTTTCACTGCGCTTTGTTTTGAAATTCTGAATGTTACCCCGACGAAGTTTTATCGCTGAGGACCGACGCGATGCGGGTACCGTTTGACTTTTGCCCGACAGAAACGAAATTTCACTGCGATATATTTCGTTTTATTTCATCAGCGATTTTCTCTTGAAATTCGGAGTACGTGAACTAATTTTCAGCGTGTATTCGCCGCCCTTCTGTGAAACATAATTTATGGGGAAGAAATAATGTTACGTACTTCTGAAAATAATTTACTTGACCTTTTCTATCATATTCGGAGAAATGGGAAAGAAAACGAATTATGGCGGTGTATAAAAGTTATTGCTTGTTTATGAAGGTCTGTTTTTATAGGGCTCTAAAAGAGGAACTTCTTTATCGATGCTTTATAATGTAACGATATCCGGAAAGATAATAAAGTTGCGGGTTAAGCAGGTACATCCCTAGATGTAAATGAAAGTTTTTATTTACAATATTATTTCTTTTGTTTCAGGAATTACCTACTGTGAGCTCATGATCTCAAGTATCACCACGTTATAACATCAAGCTGCCCTGCCCACCATTAGGTAAGCTACTACCACTTTAAGTAAATGGAACGATCTTCTTTATAAATAAAAAAGCAAAAGACGAATTCTTAGATACAACTGCAGCAAAATAAATTGTCAATATAAAAGAAAATCTCATTGCTAACAAACGGTTTCAGTAAACAGAACGAAATGATTATTTATGCAAGCGACCCAAAGACTTTCAAGAAAACCGTGGAAAAGACAAAACAAGAAACAATCTGCGGACCGTTTACCCAACTTCTCCTTGTGAAGGCATCAATCCTCCATCAAATTGCGTAGAAAGGGGTAATTTGTATCTTTTTTTCAATAAAGCAACACCTGTGCCCAGCCATTTGTGTTCTCTCTAAGCTTAAAGCTTTGTAAATGTTACACCATTTGTAGCGGAATTGAAAAACTGTTTCGTTTCTCAGTCGCAACAGTTTGTCGTGTGGTGTGGAGTTGGCCTTATTTGTCACGGTGTTCTTTTGTTTTTAGTTGTGCACTTGGCGTGTTGTTGTTGTTTTGTAATAAGTCTTAGACTTTGTAATTGGTGGACTTATACTAGGGCTCGATGTTGGTAATTATATGTTCATTTATAGCTTACCCTATATTTAATTTAGAAGTTCGTTATCTTTCTTTTAAACCCTTTACAAGTCTTGTGATTTCATATTTTATTTAGGATACACTAGCAATTTTTGCTAGTATAAGCTTATACAAATCAAATGAAAAAGTTAAAAGCTTTCAATTCTTATTAAGCCTTAAATAATGATGAGCATTCCTAAGCCTCACTATACACATATCACAATACAACAAAACGATCAAAACTTCTTGTCGCTGTCAAAAATAAAAGCCATCTTTATAATACTTCCTTTAACAATAGAACGCATCACTGAGCAATGACAAACCCAGTCAATTGGCCATAATAAATTACTATTACTATTATAATAAAGATACGGCGTACATTTTTCCTTTTATTTCTTTATGGGCATTTAACGCGCCATGTTTGTTCCGTACACTGCCGTTCAAAATATATGACCAATCATTTTTCAACGACACTCGCTTTCAGACAGATTAATAGCGTGGTTTGAATGACGCGTATTTCGAATGTGTCAATCACACGTATGGCCGCCCCTAAATGTACAGTGGCGGGGCACGCCAGGGATTCGTCTAAAATTGTCGGCGGCTAGTTGCTGTGCTGATTAAAGAGAGTTTATTTTGGCATTTGGAGACTTAATTAGGTAAATGTTTGTGGGAATCCAACGTGGTAATCTAACTTCAGTATTTTGAATTAAACAAGAGGATTTCATCATTCTATGATTGATAATACAAAACAATCTTCTTGGCTATTGGCAAGATGCATACGCAGTAGTGACAGCGGCAGCGACAAATGGGACTATCGGGTACTGCACAATGAATATTTATGTGCACCACAATGTTGTTCAAGATGAGGTAGGTTCATTTTAATTGGACATCGTTTCATGCCTATCTTTGGACGAAGATTTCATGATGTTTGTCCAACTGTTTATACTAAGCAAGAACTGAGATACAAAATACTAAATGTTGTACATGTTACGGTAACATCAATACAAATAATTGAACTTTAAAGATAACACATGACAGCTGGTAATAAGTTAGTTACTTTCCCTCTCTCATTAACGAAGGAACGACTGAAATTAAAACTACTTTTACAAAATTAGCTCACGATTTATTTAACTTGACCGCTAGCTTTGCTGTCGTAAAAAGTTCTCGGACAACGTAATTACTTAATTAAATCTGGAAATTAATCTTGACTTGACTGTAGTATAATTTCATTTGTTTTATTTGCAAAGAGACGTTGCTTCATGAACTAGTTGGTCGATCATGTTCTTAGGCCATTATTATAATGACGGACAAGATTATATTTCGTCATAATATTTTTCTCCGCCTTGTTTATTTTCCGGTAGTGATGAAGCAGAATT